>WNNJ02003193.1:0-85971 GCA_012934845.2 Pomphorhynchus laevis
ACTTCTCTCACACATTTCGACCCTTTTTCTATGTGATATAAATATCCGTTTGGACCATCCATCCTATTCTGATACTCAAAAACTTATTACCGCATTTAGCGACTATATAATGCTATCTCAACAAACTTACATACTTGGTGTAATCCTATGATGCATTGCACCCCTTCTCATTTATACCTCTCTTATTATATTTCTACCCATGATCCCGGGTTTTCTTACTCCTTTCTTCATTTTCTTTTAATCTACCCTCCCTGCAATCACCTGTCTTTACTTTCTACTATTGTTAGCGGAATGAGTTGCAATCTAATATTCCATTTTTAACTATTTATCGCTGCCTCCTCAACACACCAACGTACGTTCAAATGCCCACGAAGCGAATATCTTTATTATTCTATTCCGAGTTTACTAATATATTAGACTGTATGTTGTCGTTCCGTTCACATGTCACTAAACGTTCTCGTAATGCTCCTTTGTTTGACATCGATTGCCGCATGTCCAAACGTAAGTTTGGTCATCTTCATCCAATATATCTACGACACCTCAAATGCTGACAGCCGTCATGCCTACCAACCTTTATGTCTAATACCTACAAAATCGTCGCCATCACTTTTTTCCCACGGCTTAAAAATCTACAACTTTATAGAGTGCAAACTTGCTTTCTACTCTTGGCACAAATATTCGTGGAAAATAATTATCTCCATTCTAGATCGTGATTTCTTAAAACTCCCTGTTCTGAAATTAATCCCGACAAATATTCCTCGTAATTACTGTCAAAATGCGTAAATAATCCATCAACATCTCAATTCTTTCCTCTCTGACTCGAACTATGTAATCTTCATTGTCGACAGAAAATTTAATCTACCATCTTACGACTACCATACTCGATTTCCGAACTATGACAAATACTAACACTTAGTGTTAAGTCATTTTGTCCCGTGATTGTTCATTTTCTTTACAATCCTATTCAATTCTTCAATTCGTAATTGCACAAAGTTCAAATTTTTCGTCATTAAATAAATTATATTTAATTTTATTTAGTGAATAAAATTATTTATAGCGTGAATATTGAGGTAAAGCAGTTCTTGTAAATTTTAATTTACGATAAGTTTATTATATACATTATAAAATTTTATATATAATTATATATTTTTTAATTTAACTTGATTGCATCTGTGAGTTAAATTCTTTTGTTTGTGGCACGACATAATAATAATGTAGTGATTTATTAAAGCCACTCCGCCTTTCGGCTTGGGCATATAAAAAAGATTATAAGATAACAAATATAAAGTCAGAACAGTTGTCTTTCTTCTTATTTCTTAAGCTGCTTAAAATTTTATTGATTGGCTCGAATTGATTGTACGTGACACAGGTACGCATCGTCAGCCGAAATAAGCGTATAAGCCTACCCCCACTTCAACGTATCTATTGTTTTTAAAGATAAACAAGACAAATGAGCACAGGAAAATACATGTAAGAGTGATGAGCATGCTGTGTTGCAAAAACAGCATACACAAGTTGATGATCGTTCATTTATGATTCTTCCTTTTTTACAGAACTTGGGGGTGATATCCGTCAAGCGAAGCTCTCCAGATTAAAGTGCGCTTACTTGCGAGAGGGCTACGCCAAGCTGTTTGAAGAAAAGCAGGAGTCTGATAGATATCCTGACTAAGTTTAAGTACTTTGCCGTCGAATAAATTTAGATTTTTAAGAAAACCATCAGTCAAAGGAAGATTCAACTCTTTCTGCAATGAAACTGATAAAGCAGGCAACCTTGCTAGAACTTGAACAGCCGTGGATGAAGTTTTTGGAGATACGCCTACCAACCTTTTTATAAATCTTGATAGGCACTTATCTAACTGGTAAAAGTTTTCTGAAGTCAAGTCTACCCAGATACAAGCTAGTCCATATTGTAGTCTTGGAAGCAACATTATATAAAAATATCGTAACCCTGCCTCAAAAGATAATTTGCCTAGTTCGGACAGTCCAGATGTTGCCTTCACATATTTATCTCATTTAAGTTAAAATGTTGATAAAAAGACCATCTAGCTGTGATTAACATTCCAAGATACAGATAGTTCGATTCAAAATCGAGCGGAGGGTCTTGATAGCAGAGAATGTCCGATCGACTTAGTCGACCTCCTCTTCGAAACTTAATTACCTTAGACTTTTCACGGTTCACTCAAATACGATTAGTAAAACAGAACGCTGAGAGCGAGTTTAAAGCTACTTGGGCATTAGAAATAGATTTGGAAATAATAGCAAGATCGTCTTCATATAATACACATAAAATATCTAAAAGATTGTGACTTAGACTGCTAGGAAGATCAGCAATGAAGAAACTGAATAACAAAGGACTTAGAGGGTCGCCCTGAAGGACACCACGATTGGCAAGAAACTCATTCCAATAATTTATGCCGTCAAAAATGCGAAGAACGTTTAATAATAATACAAATTTATTTAATGTGGCAAATGCGTACAAGCTGTACGCTTACAAGTCCACAAACAAAAATGAAAAAGTCAAGCAGATAAATTGTTTAAATTGAATCGGATTTGTCGTTTGAAGCACGGCAAGGAAGTTGATTGGCGTATATGAATGGGCAGATGGTTCCACGATAGAGGAGCAGCCACAATGAAGGAGCGGAGTCCAAAGGAGGTAGAGTAGTTTGGGACATGTAAAAGAAGGGAATTATAGGAACGCAAGGAACAGTAAACAGGACGAGAATTATCAAGAAAAGGAAGGTTGAGAAATGAAGGGGTATGAAGAGTTACAAGGCGGAAAGCAACGATAAGAAGACGAATTTGAACACGACAATAAATTGTAGGCAAATCGAGAGAAGCAAGATGGTAGGATGTATGATCAAAACGACGAAGACGGAGGAGAATTCGGACGGCTGCATTGACGATGCGTTGTAGGGGAAGAAGAGTGGATTTAGGTGAGTTGGAAAATAGACTAAGACAATAATCGAGTCTAGAAAAAAGGAGAGAAGATATTAGAGTCATACAAGAAAGGAAATTGATCAATCTACGAACTTGACGGAGGTAGCGAAGTATCAAGGTAGATGAGCGTACTTTATCTCTAACGAAAGGTTTAAGTGAAAGTCGGTTGTCAAAATGGAAGCCTAGGAAAACGAGATTATCAACGATAGGAATAATTGTAGAATTTAATGATACGGAGGGAGGTTCGAAGCCGAGGCGTTGAGGTAGGATCCACATAATTTTAGATTTATCAGGATTCAGAGAAAGGCGAAGGGAAGAAAGATGATTGGAAATTGAGACAAGACAGTCGGAAGCAGAAACACTAAGATCGTGAATACGATAAACAGGTGCATGAGCATAGATGAGAATGCCATCAGCATATTGCATAACATGGAAGTTAAATTTATGAGAAATCGAAGACAAATCACCAAGAAGAAGAGAGAAAAGCATAGGGCCTAATACGGAGCCTTGTGGAACACCGGACGGAATGGACGAAGGATGGGAGAGAGAAGAGTTAGAATAGACGCGAAATGTACGGTTTGATAGATATGAAGAAAACCATGATACAGTGGGTAAAGAGAAGCCATAATCATGACGAAGGCGATGGAGAAGAATCGAGTGATCGACGATGTCAAAAGCAGACGATAGATCAAGAGAAACTATGACACTACATAATTTATGATCGCGCGATATGAGTAAGTCGTTATAAACTTTAAGGCATGCAATTTCGGTAGAGTAATTAGAGCGAAAAGCGGCTTGGAAGGGAGGAAATAAGTTAGAGGAAAAGAGATATATATTAACTTGCTTAAGAACGAGACGCTCAAGGAGTTTAGAGAGAGTTGGGAGAAGTGAAATAGGACGGTACGAAGATGGTAGTGAAGAGTCGAGAGATTGCTTTTTTGATGAGAGGACGAACAGTGGCGCATTTCCAGATGGAAGGAAATGTACGGCTACGGATGGACGAGTTGAACAATGTGGTTAGGAAGGGTAAGATAGAGGAGCAGATATTTTTAAGCAAGTGAGTGGGAATTGGGTCAGAAGGAGAGGTTTTATTAGGTAATGACAGCAGAACCGAAGAAACTTCATCAGACGAAACGGGAAGAAGGTGGAATAGTTCTGGGAGGGAAGTATTTAAAGAGAAGAGTGGGTACAAGGGGGCTATGGGTAGTAGGGAAAGTAAATTAGATAGCTAGTTTGTAGATAAGAAGAAAATTCATCAGGATTTATATTACAAGGGGTAAATGATCGTGAAAGAATACAGTTTAATATTTTCAAGTGAAATTTAGAGTTGGAAGATGACTCGTGTTGATTTCGCCAAAAGAGAGTACGTTTAGTACGTATAAGAATGAGATATGAACGGCGTTGAGAAAAGTAGGAATCACGAAGAGTTGGAGGGAGTGAGTTGGGAGAACATTTAAGAAAGCGTTTATACATACGAAAAGAGTGACGGAGTCGACGCTTAGAAAGACTACAGTCAGAATCGAACCAGGGAGCATGGCGCAAGCGCTGGGAACGTCGAAGTCGACTAGGTAGAAGGTTATTGAGGATCGACGTAAGTTCAGAATCAAACAGAATGCAGAGATCATCGGGAGAGGGGGCAACTGAACCTGGACGGTATACAATCACAAGTTCCAGAGCGAAAGGAGTTGATAATATGCATATGAGTAATTCGAACGAAGTGTAACGGATGTTAACGTTGATTTTACGTAAAGACATTGGGTGACGAGCAATGGCAACAATACCGCCATGGTTAGAAGCAGTAGATTTATGATATGCAATTTGACGAGCTGATTCAACTAGAGAACAACCAGAGCGACATAGACGACGAATAGCAAGATCGTCGGAGTCAGAGTGCCAGGATTCGGTAATGCAGAGAATATCGATAAATAATTGATCGAAGATATCGAGAAGCATATCAGCTTTATGAAGAATGGAGCGAGTGTTGAATAGACTAAGACGAAAAGTATGTTTATGAGCGAGATTGACTAGCGAAGAAGACAAGGGGGAGAGATGGGACGCCATCGAATTTTTGGCCTTGTGTGAAGAACGTGAAAATTTCCGTTGATTTGACGTATAGATAAGGATGACTCGCCGTTTGTTTCACGTCGATGTTTCTCAATGCGAGCTAAATTGAGCTGGGCAATATCAGAAGGGGAGCGGTCAGGAAAGATACGACTAGTAGACGAAGTGGTAAGAAGTTTAAAGCGTTGGGAGAGTACAGAAGAGGCATGTGAACTATGTCGGAAAACGATTTTTAGGAGTGGAGGACTGAGATGATTGGATTTAGTGGATTTGTTTAAACGAATAAAGGATACAGGATCGATATTATTGAAGAGGGATGGGTTATCATCAGGAAGAATGGTTGCTAGGATAGACCTGAAAGCAGATACATCATCATCGAGGCGAGATTGTGGAGAAGCAGATTCGGAAAGTTTTAAGTTTGATATGATTATACAGCGATCGCGCGAAGGAAAACGATTTCGTGGAAGTGGTGGACGGACAGAGCTGCTAGGAGTCGAGGCAGATGAGCAGATATAAGTGGAAATGATAGGGGTGCTTGATAGAGAATTAATATTGGTTGGAGCAAGTGTGACAGGAGCGGGGTGTTGAATCGATTGATCAGAGATGTGACTGGTGATGATTTTAAATGAAGGATGTAAATTATTTGGAAGTGTTACGTGGGAGGTAGAGTAAGGAGAATTAAGGTAGGTTGGCGCATGAGTGACAGGAATGGAGTGTTGAATCACTTGATCGGAAATGTTACTGGAAATGATTTTGATGGAAGGATGTAAATTATTGAGAAGTGATACGGGGGAGGTCGAGTAAGAAGTACGTGAAGAGAATAAAGAAGTTTGAGATTTATTAAGATTGGGGGAGGAATAGGAAAGAGGAGCTACGAGATGAAAAGTTTTACCGTTAGCATTGCTAGAATGAGAAAGATTAATGGAAATTTTGTACGTAGTTGAACGAGGTGTGTGTGAGAGTGTAGGTTCAATAACGGGATTATAAGATGCGAAGTCAGGTGTTGATGTGAGGGAAACATCTAAAACAGCATTGGTCTGAGTGGTCGTGTGTGATACAGGAGTAGAGGAGCAGGATAACTGTAGTAGTCGTACTGATGTACAAAAACCGCAAGTGAAATGTTTACGTTTATACACCGAGTGGTCGGATATTTTAACACGAACAAGTGTCCATACATCGCAATCTTTGGAATCGCATCCAACTTCAAAGCTGGTATAACCATCATTGCATTCCGATGTGGAAGATTCTTGATCAAGAACAGGGATCTGAGATCGCACTTTTTTAGGCATGACCTTTTATCGATAGATTGAGCTCAATCCGCGAGCGTAGCGAGCGGAACTGACAGGAATAATCTGGAACTGACAGGAATAATCTGGAACTGACAGGAATAATCTGGAACTGACAGGAATAATTTTAAGTATTTAACAATCAAGGCGAGTTATTCTCAAACCTATATTTCACGTTTCGACCTCTACATGACTACAGTAGCCAGCCTAGTGGATGTAACGTTAAATCGCGATACATACGTATTGTCTAAATCCGATCAGCATCAGTGTACGGAGTAAGCAGATAATAAAATTCGAAACGTGAAATGTAGGTCCAGGTCAGCAGCTTATGAGACCCACACATGCTGATTAGTAGCGTCCTGCTGTATAAAGAATAGGAACAATACTTGTGAGGATAATGTCGTGCCACAACTAGAAGAATATAGTTCTATACTTTTTTTATCATAAATATTAGTTTTATTAAGAATTGAATATCATATTTAATTAGCTTATCATATTTAATTAGTTTATTATTTAAACTAATTAAATATTAGTTTTATTAAGAAATCTGAATATATTTATTCATTTATTGAATAAACATTTTTAGTTTTAATGCACATATATCATCAATATATTTAAACACATATTTTATCTTTATGGTTCAGATTTATTTTTTAAACTGTCATGAGCGAAATTTGAAGTGATGTGGTTAAGGCGTGTCAGCTTATCGAGCAATCTTTTTGACGATTCGAGTAATCGTTTTGACGGTTATACCGACGTTAGTTTGTTCGTCCTTCCAAACTTGGTTACAGAAGTGATCCTCTGAATGCACTTCATGAATCTGTATTATGATATGACGTTGAAGTTAAATAGAAACAAACCGCAACTTGAAGTGAATTCAGTAATGAAGATCGAATCACCTTTATTATTTTCACATTAAATTAGAGATATACGTCCGATTGCGATCCCCTCTCGTAGACGAAACTCCAAAGACATACATTTGTTCTAACAAGGATAAAAGGATCTTTATAGGGCAATATCATCAAGGCAAGCAATTCGCCATGGCGTACACAAGTCGTGTTGGTCAAGTTAAAATAAAAGACGCTGATGGTGGACGATTATAGTCAAACAATCAACAAATTTACCTTGTTAGACGTTTTTCAGCTGCCCAGAATCGATGATATAATTGACAAGCTTTCATCTTATCGTGTATTTAGCCGCCTAGATCTCCGACGCGCTTACTATCAAATTCCGATTCGCGATGAAGACAGAAAGTGTACAGGTTTCGAAGCAGCTGGGTAAGTTTTTTTAATTCAGATATATGCCATTTGTTTTAACGAATTTCCCTGAGGTTTTTTAGCGTGTAATGTCACAAATGATCGAGGGTGAACGTATTAAAGCTACATTCTGTTATTTTGACGATTTCGTGGTCGCTGGAAAAGCACAAGGTGATCACAACCGAAACCTGTATCGTTTAAATCAACTTGTGAGAAAATATAACCTGAGTTGAATATGGATAAATGTGTTTTCGATATTAGTATTTGCATTCTAGGGTACCATTTTAAAAATGGCACAATTTCTCTTAATCAATGTCGAGTAAAGTCTGTCATGGGGCTACCCGAACCTAAAAACTCAACTGAACTAAAACGTGTACTCAGCATATTCGCACACTGTTCACAGTGGATAAATAAGTTTTCAACGATCATACATCCCTTAACAAACACCAAGTTCCAGTTATCGAAAGATGCACGTAATAGCTTCTCCACGTTAAAGCAACGCTTATCCTGCGATACACTTTTGTCAGTTGACCCTTCAGAGACTTTTCAGTTGGAAACTGATGCGTCGGATTGTGCGATTGACGCCACTCTCTCGCAAAATATCAAACATGTAGCGTTATTTTCTAGAACACTTGATAAAAGTGCGAAACGTTACGCTTTTGATTAAAAAAGGCATTAGCGGTAACATAAGCTGTTCGTTTTTGGCGACATTACCTATCAGGACGATTATTCAGGATAATAACCGACCAACAATCAGTATCGTATATATTTACTCGAACCGGCCGTAAAATTAAAAACGACAAGATGGAACGATGGCGTTTGGAATTGTCACAGTACTGCTTTGAGATTTCATACCGCTCAGGACGAGAAAATGTGACTGCTGATGCATTCTCACGTTGTTATGTGGACACTGTATCCGATGTAATGCCCACCCATAGAAACCTTCATAAAACCCTCTGCCATCCAGTAGTCACAAGAATGTGGCATTTCGTTCAAACCCAAAATCTACCATATTCAATAGGTGATGTACGACAAAAATCCCAAGAATGTGAAAGTTGTTCTGTTTTGAAGCATCATTTTCACAAATCACCAACTGTTTCACTAATTAAATCATCTCGGCCTTTCGAACGCCTACCTATGGATTTTAAAAGTTCTTTACCTCCTTTGAATCGAAACAAGTTTCTGCTCGTAATTGTGGATGAATATAGCAGATTCCCTTTTGCCTTTGCTTGTATCGACACTTCATCTGATACAGTAATCAGTTGTCTGAACCATATATTCTCAATTTTTGGATTTCCGAAAGTATTAATACAGACAGAAGAACGTATTCCACCTAAATACAATTTCGTCGTTATCTACAACAGAAAGGAATGTTTGTCTCAATCAAGATCGTACCACCTTTCATTGAAAGGGCCAATAGAGAAATATAAGACATAATCTGGAAATCAATTTCGTTACCTCTACACGACTCTGGCTTGAATATTTGTGAATAGCAAGCAATCCTTCCAGACGCTTTACAGTTAGTACGGTCATTGCTTTGTACGATAATAAATTAAACGCCTCATTTGAGATTGTTTAAATTTAGACGAAAGACGGAAAGCGGAACCTCTATGCCAGAATAGCTAGTGAATTCAGATGGTGTTCGTTAAGCGTTTCAATCGCAAAACAAAATATGACGCACCAGTTGAGCGCGCAAAATTAATTCATGCAAACTTACATTATGTTATCATCAAGAGATGAAATAGTATTGAGTATCACATATCCACACGATACTTATCGAGATCACCAGGCACCACTAAAATAATCAATGATAACTTGGAGAAAGACTTGGAACATGCATCTCCAATCAATGATAATCATGTCGATAAGGAAACTCTGGAGTCGAGAGAAAATAATATGAGCGATTCACTCGTACAGAGAGACTCAAATCTTTGTGATGCAAAAAAGTTCTTCAGCGAGTCTCATGGACTTAATGACTATTTGGGTGAAGTTCCAACCATGAAATTTAGGCGGTCTTCCTAAAAAACCAGAAGACCAGCAAACATGTCTAAGTATATCGCTTGGGTGAATGACGTGTTATTTAGAGTTAATTATTATCTTCGTGTGTCGGTTCAACTACAATTGGATTACCTTTATTTTGAACACCTTTACCTTCAATTAAAGCACTTTTTACCACCAATTGGAACATCTTTTGGAATTATCTCCAATTGGAGCATCTTAGATGTATAAATATAGGGTACCATATTTGAATTATTTTAATTTAAGAATATTTAAGACTTCTGCTAATTCATTTTTATCCATAGTAAGACTATTGTTTAAGTTTTCAATTAAATTTTGAATTTTATAACACTTCAACTTTTGATTAAGTTGATAAAATTAAATGGACCTCGTTAAAACGTCATTTACCTTTAACAAAGTTTGGTTGTCAATTTTTCCGATCGTACAAAACGAGTAACCATTCTCATTAGAACTGAAAAGTGTATTGATGAATATTCCTGAAATGTCAATCGACGCGAAAATACTTGGCAGTTGAAGCTTTTGTATATTAAATCATCTTATCACAATTTTTCTACCCTCATTTATGGATTTTGCCTAATCCAACTAAACTCGACGGCTATCTTTATAAGTTTTGGGTAAATCTGCTAATGTGTCATGAGCGGATTATTTGCAAATGTAAATATTGTATGGAATGTTGTGATGATATGTTAACTGGAAGAATTAAATTTAACTTTACCTGCAAATGATTGGATTTCTTTATTTGCCTCATTACCCATGGCAGCTTAGAAACTTGTATAAATCTTTATGAATTATCATATATAATAGAACCAAGGAAACAATATTGATAATAATATGTCTTTATTACAGTCTCGCCATCTATATTAGGCTCATCGAATACAAAACTAATAATGTGTTAGAGATTATGGTCATTCAGGAATTGCATCGTTGCCGGAAAGGAGTTGTAAGAGATTTCACTTATCATGAAATTTTGCTGGATATGGTTAAGCTTGCATGTGAAGTGACCAGAGGAAGGTTTTAATTGAAAATTTTCTGTATACTTTTTTGTTTGGAAAACTTCCTTTGCCTTTTCTCAAATGATTTACTAAACAAAATGTCGGGTTCATCAAGTACTCTACCTATCAGCCTTGATAGGTAGAGTACTACCTATCAAGGTAGTACTCTACCTATCAAGGCTGTTAATCTATTAATGTGGATCCTTTCTCCTTGGCGGAGAAAGGATCCACATTATTTTGAACTTGTCTGGGTTTATAACGAGATGAATATGGGAAACGTTTGTAGATAGAAAGATAGTTGGAGGCAGAAATGCCGATATAATGTTGCGATGGGCTGGTACATGATAATATTCATCGGCGTATTGCATGACGCTAAAGGAGTAAGGTTTGATAAACGGAGAGAGATCGCCAAGCAGAAGAGAGAAAATCAGGGGACCGAGAACTGAATGTTGTGGGACCCCGCAAAAAATAGGGATGGGATGAGATGATGATGAATTAGCCCAGACTCGAAAAGAACGGTCTGATAGATATGAACAAACCATGCTACGAAGGGGTTAGAAAAGCCGTAATTATAACGAAGCCGAAAAAGGAGGATGGAGTGGTCGACGATGTCGTAGGCTGATGAGATGTCGAGGGAGATGAGAATACTATATAGAGCATTATCACGAGAAATGAGTAGGTCGTTGTAAAATTTCATGCGGGCGATTTATGTGGCGTGAATAGAGTGGAAAGCAAATTGGATGAAGAGAGATAAACTTTGATATGTATCAAGATAAGGCGCTCTAAGAGCTTGGAAACAGTAGGGAGCAGTGAAATGAGGCGATAGCTAGAAGGAAGTGAGTGGTCGAGCAATTGTTTCTTAAGGAGGAGATGAATGATGGCAGATTTCCAGTGTGGAGTTAAACAAGGTGGTGAAGAAAGAGGATATCGATGAGCATATGGATTTAAGATGGGTATAGGCATTGATCGGCAGGTGAGGTTTATTTGGGCAAGGACATGAAGACAGATGAGACTTCAGCATGTGAGACAGGGAGAAGATGAAAATTTTCTGGGAGGATGAGGCGAGGCGAGTAGCAGTGAGATGGAATGGAGACGGGGTTGTGAGAAAGCTACGTGGATACTTTGGTCTTGAGAAATGACGAATAATCATGGAGATTGATGTTGCACGGCGAAGAGGAGCGAGCAAGGATTAAGTTAAAAGTATGCCAGAGAGTCTTAGAGTTGAATAAAGTGATGATTTTATGCTGCCAGAAGAAGTTCCATTCGGTACGTAGTAGGTTGAGATGCGACCGGTGAAGAGCAAGATAGAAATCACGGAGAGACGGAGTGATCGAGCGGAAATCAGTCTGAGAGAGCAGTGATAGACTCGAAAACCATGACGGAGTCGACGCTTTGAAAGTGTGCATGGATGTCAAACCATGTAGCACGGTGCCAGCGACGGTGAGAGTGAGACTTGAAGGGCAATAGAAGATCGAGAGTGGATGTATGTTCAGAGTCAAAAAGAATGGCAAAATCATGAGTAGAGGATGTTATAATTCAGTTGTTTATAAGACGTGTAATTGTTCCCTTATGGTATTTTTATCCGTTATTTGTAGCTTGTATAGTTTAAGTTTCACTATCCATATTTCACATATGCACGAATTACTGTTTTAACCGCACTATGAAAAGATGGATACTTATACAGTATTAATAGACGAATCTTCACAATATAAAATGCCATTAAATAAAGAATTATTGGAGCTTGATCAAAGAAAGGAGGAAAATTTAAATGATACTTCGCTAACTTCGGTTAGCATCGTTAGAAAATTTATAGGTGATTTTCTGAAGATAACTTTCTGAAGATGCTAACAGAGGTTGACGAAATAATGCTTTTCAATGAGAGATTACAATTTATCAATTCTAATTTGTCATTAAAAAGTAAGTGTACAAGATGTTTGGTGGTAGTAAAAGTTATTAAATAAATAACTTTTGGTAGAAAAAGTTATTTTCATTACGGTGCGAAATAAATATAATATATTTCTCATTCAGAGCAGACAGCATTAATTTACAATATATAAATTTATTATAAATTGATCGTTCACTCATATTGGATTATTTATTAGTGGAGAGAGTGAAGAAAATAATTTTTTAATCGAATTTTCAATAGCCTACTGCTATCATCTTCATGATGATTTTTGATCAAAATCTGTTTTATACTTCTGAGAAAATCCCACTTTTACATATAATCGCAATTCATTGCAACTTGTTATTAAAGGTAAATTTAATTACTGATTGGTGTTGATCAATGTTGCATGATGCAGTATGTATTATTCAATTGCATGGGATTTGTCCACAAACTGATCTTATCTAATTCTGTGTATTCAAGTCGGCATTTGATGCCAACAGTCCTCAAGTATAGCCTTTATAAAATTTACATATGCTCTGAATTGACATAATTAAACATTAGTCCCAAATTTGTCGTCTGTTTTCCGCTTTACACTAAAAAGTATATTTAATAATATATTAATGAACAATTAATAATATTATATAATATAATAATAAATATTATAATAATAAACAATTTTATAAATTGTTTATTTTAAAGAATAAAACACCAGTCTTTTCACATCAGATTATCCTTTATTTTAGGTAATGCGATAAAATTAATATAAGGTTTATGAATTTTAATTTCAAAATTATTTGTAAAAAACATTTAATAAAATTCAATAATAATTAAAATGCGATAATTGATAAATAAACAATTTATACAATTATTTATTAGTGGAGAGAGTGAAGTAAAATATTTATTTAATCGAATTTTCAATAGCCTACTGCTAAAACCTGCTGCAATAGTCTACTGCACTACTGAAGATGATATCAGTAGGCTATTGAAAATTCGGTTAAATAAATATTTTACTTCACTCTGTCCACTAATAAATAATATAAATTTATTATATAAATTTTCATTTATAAAATAAAATATGAGCAGTGCCCGTTTAAATGTATTTAAAGTAAAATAAGTTATACACAAAACAAGTCTTTAGTATTCCTGTTTTATCTCATGAAAATTAATTTCAAGACCGTAAGCGATAACTATTCCAGAGTGAAGGTTCATAACTTCTAGTATTTTGCCGCGTTTATCCGTGATCTAATAGCTCGTTGATGTCACGCGAGGTCATCTATGTAAAACAGTCAAACCCTCAAAGCTTTCTGTATTGCTGAGTCTTAATTTTTGATTAACGATGAAAAATAAACCAATTATCCTCTCCTTTTTTTCTAGACTCGATTATTGTCTTAGTCTATTTTCCAACTCACCTAAATCCACTCTTCTTCCCCTACAACGCATCGTCAACGCAGCCGTCCGAATTCTCCTCCGTCTTCGTCGTTTTGATCATACATCCTACCATCTTGCTTCTCTCGATTTGCCTACAATTTATTGTCGTGTTCAAATTCGTCTTCTTATCGTTGCTTTCCGCCTTGTAACTTTTCATACCCCTTCATTTCTCAACCTTCCTTTTCTTGATAATTATCGTCCTGTTTACTGTTCCTTGCGTTCCTATAATTCCCTTCTTTTACATGTCCCAAACTACTCTACCTCCTTTGGACTCCGCTCCTTCCTGGTGGCTGCTCCTCTATCGTGGAACCATCTGCCCATTCATATACGCCAATCAACTTCCCTGCCGTGCTTCAAACGCCAAATCCGATCCCATTTAAACAATTTATCTGCTTGACTTTTTCATTTTTTGTTAGTGGACTTGTAAGCGTGCAGCTTGTACGCATTTGCCACCTTAAATAAATTTGTATTATTAAATTGTCATCGTAAATTCTCATAGTTTGTATTAACGATGGCATCTTTTAGATAGTTTGGAGTGTCGTAGCAATTATATGCTTCCATTAGTTTTCCTATTAACATGTTTGTCTGGTGCGGTATCTACAAAATCAATTAGGTTTACTATGACAATCTTCGATTATATATCATTAACAATAACCTTAATGATAATCTCATAATTCAATGTTTAAATACGTAGTGTTTGACGGCCGGAACGTTCTAATTCGTGAAGTATCGTACCCCATAAGAAGATTTCTAAAAAGCAAACTTTTCTCTAATAGATACACTTTGACTTGCAGAATGAAATGAAATATGAATTAAATTTATATTTTGATAGCTCGTAATCAGAATAATAAATAGTCTTGTCACAAACGTAACAAAACGTTTTTTATATTAAAAATAAAAATAATTTTCTAAAAGAGATTAATAAATTGATATATTTTGTTGTTTCTGATCAAAAATTAAATTTTAAAAATAAATCATTCATGTTTCAACCTTTAATATTTAAAATATAAGAATTATGTGTATTGCAGACGATTTAATACGTTATCTTTTTTAGAAATCAGCTTTTGCTATTCAGCAAAAACATCATATTGGCATTTATAAGAACCTTTAGAAAGCAGATATAATGTGGAACACTTACTAAAATAGCCAAGTTAATATGATTTTGTTGTGATTTATAACTTAGGATATAGATTTTCGCGAGTCGCTATAGCTTGTGCAGATCCCACTGGTGGACCGACTCTACGTCATCGTATGAAGGCATTGGGGCTCACAGAGTCGCATGAGTGCGTGGTTACATGAGTCCGTTCCAAGAAGTACAGCTGGTCGCACACTCCAGCCCTTATCCTCAGAGAGTAGGTCGCCCCCTCTCTTCCCGCATGGTCGAATGGTAGAGGCGTGTGCATTGCAAACTCTATGTACGGGTTCAAACCTCGATCATGCACTCTCTATTGACTTCTCTGTAAACACACGTCAAAGCCACAAGATCGCGTTATCGAAAGACGTAGGGGCACCCTATGATAAAGCGGGACCACTCTTCATTAATTAGGATCTAATCAAAATATACGGACTTGGTTTAGCAAGAATTTTTTACAAACGTGAATTAACTTCTCAAAGTGTAAATTTAAAAATAAACGTATAAATTGTTGTTCAATTAGAACTTTATCTTGCTATATTTAAGCCTATAATTTGATTTATATGTTGTCCGCTTACTGATTCGTACAGTAAGAATTGCATACTCAATTCTTCACTCTTTTCACTTCCTCTTAACTATCTCTCTCCCGATGATCTCTGCATTCTGTTTGATTCTGAACTTATGTCTATCATCAATAAACTTCTGCCTAGTCGACTTCGACGTTCCCAGCGCTTGCGCCATGCTCCTGCTTCGATTCTGACTATAGTCTTTCTTAGCGTTCGATTCCGTCACTCTTTTCGTATGTATAAACGCTTTCTTAAACGTTCTCCTAACTCACTCCCTCCAAATCTCCGTGATACCTACTTTTCTCTAAGATCGTTCACATCTCATTCTTATACGTAATAAACGTAATCGCTTTTGGCGAAATCAACTCGAGTCCTCTTCCAACTCTAAATCTCACTTTAAAATCTTAAACTCTATTCTTTCACGATCATTTACCCCTTGTAATATAAATCCTGATGAATTTTCTTCTTATCTACAAACTTCCTGGTGGCTGCTCCTCTATCGTGGAATCATCTGCCCATTCATATACGCCAATCAACTTCCCTGCCGTGCTTCAAACGCCAAATCCGATCCCATTTAAACAATTTATCTGCTTGACTGTTTCATTTTTGTCTGTGGACTTGTAAGCGTACAGCTTGTACGCATTTGCTACGTTAAATAATTTTGTATTATTAATCAAATTCAAAAACTTGACTTTTCTTTCTCAGTTTTCAAACGATGAAGTTGATTGTATATATTCTAGGTTAACATATACGTAACCAGTTTTTTACTTGAATAAATCATTATTTTTTATTTTTTTTACGTAACCTTACTCCATCTATAATTTCATTCACTTTGAAACAAAAGCCTGTCCATATTTAAGTGATCATTATTACATGTTCGAGGCGTGTGATATTCGTCGGGTGGTTCATTTCTGAGGATTTAGTATATAATAGTACGTAAATAAGTTGGTCATTTTTATTAAAATTAAAAAAGTAGATCCATACTCGAAAAAAAATTAAATAAAAATTATATTATTGTGAATATTGCTTACACGAGCAGCTATTCTTCATTGGTCGTGTGGTTGTTTGAATCCTATCAGCATCACTGTACACTACAATCAGCGTGGGTGGGACTCATCAGCCGTGAGACCACGCCTACATTTCGTGTTCGGTCCTGTTACTGCTTCTGCTGAACTCCTTGTCGCCGATTAAGGTTACCGATGTCGCCGATCTCCGATTAAGGCGACGCAACAATTTGAAAGAATATCAATCGATTTGAAGGGACCGATGTCATCTACTTCAAAAATCGCTATTTGCTTGTAATGGTGGACGAATTCTCACGGTTCCCATTTGGCTTCGCTTGTCCCGATATGTCGACCAAAACGGTGATAAAGTGTCTGAGTCAGATATTCACACTATTCGGTACACCCTCGTTTGTACATTCTGATAGGGTAACCTCGTTAATGTCCCGCGAATTATCTGATTATTTATGCAGAAACGGTGTTGCCTGTAGCAGAAGCACACCTTACAACCCCACTGGCAATGGTCAGGTGGAGAGATATAACGGAATTATGTGGAGAAGCATCGCACTTGATCTTCGAACTCGTCGACTGCTCATCGAGCATTGGAAAGGTATCTTTCAACTGCGCTTCACTCAATTCATTCTCTCCAATGTACTCGAACAGGAGAAACTCCTCACGAAAGGTTTATTTGATTCTAACGCTGTTCCTATATTGGATGGAGCATTCCAACATGGCTATTTTCTTCAGGTCCCGTGCTATTGAAAAAACAAAATTGCACAAGTAAGTACGATCCTTTAGCGGAGAGGGTCGATCTAATTAATGTCAGTTCGTATTACGCCCTCGTCCGCTTAAGTGATGGACGCGAATCTACAGTGTCGACTAAACAATTTGCTCAGTGTATCGAGGATCATGGACCATGTGATATGTTTTATGGTAGGGTTCATAACTATATGGACGCGTTTAATACGGATAAAGGGACATACACGGAAAGGAATGAAATCCAACAAAGTACCAGTCCTGATCCGATCAACAAGGAATTCATTATATGTACTCCAGACGATCAACATACTGAGGAGTTGGTCGAAGGTCATCATGATACAAGTGATATCAGTTCAATTTGAATAAGAATGTCCAAGATACGACCGACCATAGGAATCCAGAGGAACATGATGGAGACGAACAACACGATGAGATATCAACCACATCTAGACAAACTGACTCGAATGTCGATGTATTTCGCAGCAACCGAAGACGACGACAAATCCCAATTATTTGGACGACTACGTAGTCGTGGAGAATGACATATATTACGAACACTAACTTATTATTCTGTTTTGTAGATTGTTTAACAAAGCTTACGTTAGTACATACTTCAAATATGTTAGCACTCTTATTAGCCTCCAAACTTTCAAATCATCTGCATATAACAGCGATCACGATGACAATAAATTCGGCAGTTTGCTTATGTAAATGCTGAATAGCATCGGTCCAAATACCGAACCCTGCGGTAGAGCGCTTGGATCTCATACTGTTGCGAAAAGGTTCTATTTGTACCAATCTCGTAATTACGATAAGATATAAAATTGTGTATCCAACGAATTCAGATAGGGCCCAAACCCAGTGCATGAATTTTCATAACTAGCAGATCATTATCATCCCGATCAAACGCTTTCAAAAGTCGAAAATATATGACATCGACGCTGTCGAAACTACAATAATTTAACGATAAACACGTAAAGTAGTTTTTGATTCTTCTCTCCCCATAAACACAACAGCTTCCCTTCTATAGGGTTCACAAATATTGTACAGTTTTTGCTGGCATCTTTTATCACCAGTTTCCATACAAACACGGCTTCATTTTTATTTTACAAGAGAATAAAGCATTTGTTGCTCATTACAACAACAAATGCTTTATTTAGCAAAGCTTTATAGTGAAATAGAGAGTCTCAAGACAAATATATTGAAACTATCTGGCAATGCAGCGATGTCCACACATGCCTCTTCGTATTGTAATAAGTTTCAACCTCGATGCCCAATTCTTCCGCATTCGATTGCCTCTAAGAATGCCAAATGTCCCATCTCTTCTACAGGTATTACTATACATCCTTCAATTTTGCCCAATCAATCAGCTCAATCTTCTGATGTTACTGTCATTGACCATTTGCAACCCAGTATTTCTTTAGTCGTATCAGATAAATCACCTTACGTTTCTACCCCTCATTGCGTTTCTACGTCATCATCAGATAATCCATCATCAGATAATCTGAAGGAGCCGCAAATTGTATCGCAGCAAGATGGATTTTGTCAAGTTTATGATAAATCTACCGAGACAGTGACGGAGCCGCAAATTGTTACAACTAATGTATTTTCACTCCCCGACAGCCCACGTCCCGTCCTTCCCGTCTCGTTTCTCAATACCTTGCATCCATCAATCAAAATCACCTCCACCAACCTCCACTATCCTTCCACTCATAACCTTTCCTCACATCGCTTGCCACCCTCTTTATTATCATTATCCTCTATGTCTCCCGTCGTCAAACCAAATCCCTCAAAATCATAAACTGCCAGCTCTTCTATCGTGATATCACCTACTCACGACAGTCGTCCTCCTTTACGGAAGCGCTTTGCTTCTCGCGATCGTTGCGTCATTGTCACTAATATCACGCCTTCTAACTCCTTATCTCCACAAACACGTCTAGACCACGATGTTTCCGCCTTCAGATCCATCCTCTCGTCTATTGTCCCTGCGGATAAACCATCCTTTTTCAAGGACATTTCTCCTGTCGCATTCATCCGTCTAAACAAATCTTCTCAATCTAATCCTTCCCAGCCCCCTCTCCTAAAAATTGTTTTCAAGCATCGCTCTCACGCGTCTTCTGTCCTCTCTCAACGATTCAAACTCATTTCATCTTCAACCACTCGAATTTTCCCCGATCGCGCTCCTTCTGAAATCGCTCAAATCCCTTCAGCCCGCGTCGAAAAACGCCGTCGCGAGGAAAACGGCGAAACATCACTCTCCATCCGAAATATAGACGGAAATTTTCAAGTTGTCCACACCCGTCCGAAAATTCGATGGCGCTCCATCTCTCCTATGTTTCTTCTCCACTAGACTCTTTCGCCACAACAGACGGTTTCCGCCTCGGTCTCCTCAACACTAGATCTATTCTCAATAAATCCGATCTTATCCTCAACCTATTCACCAAGGAATCCATTGATATCTTCTGCCTCACCGAATCCTGGTACTCAGATTCCGACGACCTTTCCATTCGCCGTCTGCTCTCTACCGGTTGCTCCCTAGTCGAATCCGCCCGCCCCCTCAGCTCATGCCCTTCTAAATTCTCTAATCATGGCGGCATCGTCGCATTCGCGCGTCACCCCGCGTCTCTTCGCAAAATCAATCCCCCTTTCAGTCCTTGCTCTTTTGAATTGCTCATATGTCGTTATTCTAACCCGATAACTCTAGATCTCGCCATTGTATACCGTCCTGGTTCATCAGCTCCTAATGCCTCATTTTTTTACCGAACTCGCTGACCTCCTCTCTCATTGTTCTTTGTCATCAATCCCTTCACTCGTTCTAGGCGACTTCAATATCCGCCTAGACCGCCCCTCTTCTACGGATTCCATCCGGTTCATCAACATTCTATCCAACTACAATTACAAACTAATCTCCACTGCCCCCACACATATACTTGGTGAGGCACTCGACATCATCGCTGTCCCCGATCATTTTGCTGCCTACACCTCACTGTCCATCTCTGATCCTGGTCTATCCGATCACTTTCTTATCACCCTTGATCTCACTCAAATCACACCCCTCCTCACAAACCTACAATCCTACGTCGCCCTTGGAGAAATCTTGACCTCTCCCTTCTCCGCTCTGCCTTACTCCAATCATCTCTATCATTACCCACAATAACATATTCATCTCCTCACGATCTCGCCTTTCTTTTCGACTCGGAACTCACATCCACTCTCGATATTCTCTTGCCCTTAAAGTCTCACCAACACCGTCGCTTGCACCGTGCCCCATGGTTTGACATCCAATGCCTACTATCAAAGCGTCGACTCCGCCATGCTTTTCGAGTCTATCACCGCTCTCTCAGACGTGATTTCCGCTCGATCACTCCGTCTTTCCGTGATTCCTATCTTGCTCTTCGCCGGTCTCATCTCAACCTACTACGTACCAAATGCAACTACTTCTGGCAGCATAAAATCATCACTTCATTCAACTCTAAGACTCTCTGGCATACTTTTAACTCAATCCTTGCTCGCTCTTCTTCGCCGTGCAACATCAATGCCAATGATTATTCGTCATTTCTCCAGACTAAAGTATCCACGTTGCTCTCTCACACCCCGATCTCCATCCTATCCCACTCTGCCTAGTCTAATCTCATCCTTCCGGAACTCTTTCATCTTCTCCCTGTCTCACCTACAGAAGTATCATCTGTCCTCATGTCCTTGCCCAACAAAACCTCACCTGCCGATCCCCTGCCTACCCACATACTTAAATCCATATGCTCATCGATATCCCCATTTCTCACAACCTTGTTTAACTCGTCCATCCGCAGTCGTATCTTCCCTTCACACTGGAAATCCGCAATCGTTCATCTCCTCCTTAAGAAACAATCGCTCGACTTCTCCCTTCCTTCTAGCTATCGCCCCATTTCACTACTCCCTACTCTTTTAAAGCTCTTAGAACGCCTCATCTTAATACAAATCAACGCTTATCTCTCCTCATCAAATCTGCACCCTCCTTTCCAATCCGCTTTCCGCTCTAATCATTCGACAGAAATCGCATGCGTAAAAGTGTACAACGACTTACTCATTTCTCGAGACAAGGCTCTATATAGTGTTCTCATCTCCCTCGACCTATCATCCGCCTTCGACATTGTCGACCACTCCGTCCTTCTTTTTCGCCTTCGTTATGATTACGGCTTTTCTTCCTCCTCCGTAGCATGGTTCGCCTCATATCTATCCAACCGTTCCTTTCGCGTCTGTTCTAATTCATCATCCTCCCCTCCCATCCCTATTTTTTGCGGGGTCCCACAAGGTTCAGTCCTAGGTCCCTTGCTTTTCTCTCTTCTGCTTGGCGATCTATCTCCGTTTATCAAACCTTACTCCTTTAAGATCATGCAATACGCCGATGACATTCTAATCTATGCTCATGCACCCGCACATCGCATACACGATATCGGCATTTCTGCCTCCAACTGTCTTTCTTCTATCTACAAACGTCTCTCCAATCTCCATCTCGTTCTAAACCCCGAAAAGTCCAAAATAATGTGGATCCTCCCCCGTAAACCAAACATATCTCCTCCCACTGTATATTTTGCCTCATCAATCATCCCCATAGTCCACAATCTCACTTTCTTAGGCTTCCATTTCGATGATCACCTTTTCCTTAAACCTTTCGTCCGTGACAAGGTCCGCTCATCTAACTTAATTCTCCGTGATATCCGCCGTATCCGCCCCCTTATCGACTTCCGTTCTTGTATGTCTCTTCTTTCATCGCTTCTTTTCCCTAAAATCGATTACTGCCTTAGCCTTTTCGCCAATTCTCCAAAATCCATCATCCTACCCCTACAACAAATAATCAACACCGCCGTTCGAGGGCTCTTTCGTCTCCGTCGCTTCGACCACACATCCACATATTTTGCCCAACTCTCCTGTCCCACCATCCACATCAGCATCAAACTCCGCCTTCTTCTCGTTACCTTTCGTCTCATCGCTGTCGGCTCCCCATCGTTCATCAACCTTCCTTTCTTAGACGATACTCGCCCCACCTCGCTATCGCTTCGTTCCTGTCATACCCTCTTACTCCACGTTCCTAATTGCTCCAACAACTACGGTCTCCGATCCTTCCTCGTCGCCGCCTCACTCGCCTGGAATCAACTCCCTCTCGACGTCGGCCACGCTCCCTCCTTTACCACATTCAAACACCTACTCCGTTCACACCTTCTCGACACATGATTTACATTTTTGTTTTGTTGTGGTCATGTAAGCGTGTGCTGGCACGCATTTGCCACGTTAAAATAAATCTTTTTTTAATCCAATTTATGGTTTTATTTAAAACCATAAAGTAGATCCTAAAGTATCAATAAAGGACCAGATCGTAATTAACAATAGATTGAGATGATATAGTGATTCCGGAATATAATATTCTATAATAACCACGCTAATAACCACGGTAATTTGAAGCTGTCAGCGATTTTCCCCTCTTTTCGAATTCCGTTTTTAATGCTCAGTAAAAAAAGATTTATTTTAACGTGGCAAATGCGTGCCAGCGCACGCTTACATGACCACAACAAAACAAAAATGTAAATCATGTGTCGAGAAGGTGTGAACGGAGTAGGTGTAGTAATGTGGTAAAGGATGGAGCGTGGCCGACGTCGAGAGGGAGTTGATTCCAGGCGAGTGGGGCGGCGACGAGGAAGGATCGGAGAACGTAGTTGTTGGAGTAATTTGGAAGGTGGAGTAAGAGGGTATGACTGGAACGCAGCGATAACGAGGTGGGGCGAGGAAAATTTACGAGTAGGCGGAGTTTGATGCGGATGTGGATGTTGGACCAAGATAGTTGGGCAAGATATGTGGATGTATAGTCGAAGCGACGGAGACGAAAGAGCACTCGAACGGCGGAGTTGATTATTCGTTGTAGGGGTAGGATGATGGATTTTGGAGAATTGTCTCAAAAATTGAGGCAGTAATCGATTTCAGGGAAAAGAAGCGATGAAAGAAGAGACATAGAAGAACGAAAATCGATAAAGAGGCGGATACGGCGGATGTCACGGAGAATTAAGTTAGATGAGCGGACCTTGTCACAGACGAAGGGTTTAAGGGAAAAGTGATCATCGGAATGGTACAGTGACAGGAAATATATTTGTTTACCAGGGAGGATCTACATTATTTTGGACTTGTCAAGGTTTAGAACGAGATGGAGATTGGAGAGACGTTTGTCGATAGATAAAATACAGTTGAAGGCAGAAATGTTGATATTGTGTATGCGATGTGCAGGTGCATGTGCATAGATGAAAATGCCATCGGCGTATTGCATGACGCTAAAGGAGTAAGGTTTGATAAACGGAGAGAGATCGCCAAGCAGTAGAGAGAAAATCAGGGGACCTAGAACTGAACCTTGTGGGACCCTGCAAAAAGTAGGGATGGGAGGTGAGGATGATGAATTAGAACATACGCGAAAGGAACGATCGGATAGATATGAGGCAAACCATGCTACGGAGGAAGAAGAAAAGCCGTAATCATAACGAAGGCGAGACGGAGGACGGAGTGGTCGACAATGTCGAAGGCGGATGATAGGTCGAGGGAGATGAGAACACTATATAGAGCCTTGTCTTGAGAAATGAGTAAGTCGTTGTAAACTTTCATGCAGGCGATTTCTGTGGAGTGATTAGAGCTGAAAGCGGATTGGAAAGGACGGTACAGATTGGGTGAGGAGAGATAAGCGTTGATCGGTATTAAGATGAGGCGTTCCAAGAGCTTAGAAAGAGTAGGGAGTAGTGAAATAATGCGATAGCTAGAAGGAAGGGGGTCAAGCAATTGTTTCTTAGGGACGGGACGAACGATTGTGGATTTCCAGTGTGAAGGGAAGATACGACTGCGGATGGACGAGTTAAACAAGGTTGTGATAAAAGTGGATATCGATGAGCATATGGATTTAAGTATGTGGGTAGGCAGGGGATCAGCAGGTGAGGTTTTACTGGGCAATGGCATGGGGACAGATGAGACTTCGGTAGGTGAGAAGGAAGAAGATGAAAGAGTTCTGGGCGGATGAGGCTAGGCGGGGCATAGTGGATAGTATTGAGACCGTAGTGTGAGAGAGCAACGTGGATACTTTGGTCTGCAGAAATGACGAATAATCATGGGGATTAATATTGTAAGGCGAAGAGGAGCGAGCAAGGATTGAGTTAAAAGTATGCCATAGGGTCTTAGAGTTGAAACACATTGTAAATTGTTTGCCATTCTATACGATCTAATAAAATCATCTCCATATTTTGAGTTTCCGTTTGTAGTGCCTTTAAATATGCTTTCCGATGCGTCTTTCCTAGCTGCCACGAAGAGAAGTTCAAAAAGTTATGCAGTATCTAATTGTATAAAATATTTGGCTATAAATTTCCGCAATTTTAGTTTATTTTTAAGGAATGTTTTATATTGTGCAATAATTTGTTTGCCTTGAGTTATGTTAAAATACATATATTGCCTTCAATGGCTAATAAAAAAGCCCATTTCATTTTTGATTGCTTTAGTAATTCTTTTAAGTATGCTAATAAGAAGTATTTTCTTTGTTATGGAGGGCGGTTTCGATCATAAAAACTGAAAGTGGGAGCCAGGAAGTCTTTAGCAATATTTATGCTTTCATTTTATGTAATATTCCGTCGATATGCATTACTTGCTATTCGTATACCTTTGAAATGGCTATCCAAAATCTTCAAACTTCTGACTGCCTGTGTGCCAAATAACCCGTTACTCATAGAATCAGCTATCTTCCATTTATAAGTGATATATTTCGTTTTATTTTCGTTTAGTTCAAGTCCTATATCAAATGTCTCTGTTTAATTAATTTGACTGTGGTGTAAATGCAAGCATTCACTTTATTGATATCTTTAGTTCATTTCTTGAAGAGGAGAGTTATGTCGTCGGCAAAGATGCAACAATCCATGTGTTTGTTTCTTAAGTTCTTGGTGATATATACAGTAGCTAGTTTGAATAAAATAGGAGATATTGGTGAGCCCTGCGGCACTCTTTTTGATAGGAATCTAAATTCGTCATATGTACCCTCAAGTGAGGCGGATCTAGATTTTAATAACCAACTAATCCGATGAACGAGACTGTTATGTATGTTGAAACGATGTAATGCATTGAAGATACTCTCGTGGCTTATCGAGTCGAAAGCGGATGAGAAGTCTAATGAGTATATAATTTTTGCGAAATAGCTACTAGTAAGGAACCTCTGCATATAATTTATCGCCATGGTGGCGCTTTTATTTTTTCGAAACCCGAAATTATTACTGGGTAAAATCTTATTATCTTCGAGAAATTTTGTGTACTTATTAGTTACTGCTTTTTCGTATATCATATTTAACGAATTTGATATTTTGATTGGCCTCAAATCCTTTTTATTTCTTGTTCTTAATGTCTTTGGAATTAGGATAATTTTATCTTGTTCGATTTCTTTCGTTTCCAGGGTTTGTTTTTAACATTATTTTAGCCAGGAGGAGTTTGTTCTCTTGATTGATCAGTTTTATAGCTGTTCGCTGTCAATTTTCGCGTTTTCTCGTTGCCGTTCGGATATGTTGGATTCTGTCTGTGTTGGTAAACTGGCCAAATTTTTGTAAATTTCTTTGTTCTCTGTTGAACATGTATTATTATCGTCGTGGTTTAATTTCTTATCTAATTCGTCTATCTTTAATATTAAATTCTTGATTGTTAAGTTTAGGTTTTTTATCATTTCATTGTGGTCATGTATGATTTTCTAGAGATCTGCTACTAGCTTTCCTTGCGAGTGGTCTAACGGATTGGAAGGTATATCAGAGTAATAGTGCTTAGTTGGACTGTTATGATTATTATACGAAATCTGTGGTAATGAGGAATTCAAACTGAATTGCGCCGCTGCGCTTTAAGTTTTTGTAATCGTAGATGACATGTTACATACTTTGACCTATATGTTGTTGTCCACAATTGACGCAGAGTCTTTTGAATTTGTTATAGCAGTCTATTGATTTGTGTTCGCCTGCGCGGTGAACACACTTTGGGTATAGCATACGCACAATGAGAAGTAATGTTCCCAGCCCTGACAGTGAAAACACTGGGAAAAGTTATCTTTTTCATTCGTCCTCAAATTCAAGTATCATGATTTCCTAACCCCCTAAACCGTATCGGTCTTTTTTTATTTTTTAAAGTCGTCCGTTATGGCATCTATCACGTACAATATGTCACCAAACCTTCTATCTTTACATCTTCTCAGGATGTTGAATTCATTCTTTTGGCAGAAATCTTCAACTTCTTTTGCGTCAACATATGCAGGAACGTTTTTGATTAACTTTTTGGTCCGTTATATTTAAACCATCTACCTTTTTGAAAGTCTCTAGGTATGTATCTAAGCACCTTTTTCGGTGAAAGCTATTTTAGCACCATAACCTCCGGTTCTGATATATTTGAACAAAATTTCCTTATTTTGTTTATTTCTACAATCCCTGTGCATTAAGTGCCAATTATTCAATCCATTACTGTTTTTGAATTTTATATTTAATAAATAAGGATCTTTTTTCTAGGATATAAATAATTGTGGTTAACAAAATCTCTTACCGGGGTGCTGTCGTTGAGAGTTATCCCGCTCATTTTCTTTTGATTTCCATCATTTGTATGTTGGTGATTGTGTTCTTTTACGGGTTCCTTTATTATCCAGTCCTCTTCTATTGTCAAATTCGGATGTAATGAATACATCCTCTTCTTGCTGTGTTTGATATGATTTAGACTAATATCGGCTTCAGAGATCTTTCTTTTAAATCTGTTATTTATGCTGGCTACTTTGTCAATGATGATTGTAATACGCTTGGAACTTTCTGCTGGTAGTTGCATCTGAATTAGACGTAAAACTTTTCGCTGTTAGTTGCGAACTAATAATAATAAAGATTTTCTTAGTAAAAGTTGCGAACTGAAACTTTTAAGTGCGCTCATTGGCGTGCATTTGCCACTATAAATAAATTATTTATCATTCATACTTTCATGTTCAGCGGCATTTTTCATTATACTTGCCACTCATTCAATGAGTTGCACACAGCTGCTGCCGATGGCGCCAATACCCTGTAAGCCCAATCCTTCTGAGCACTCAGGATTGGCGAGCGTAGATCGGTTTTTTCTGAAACCATGTTAATTATTACATAACACATTGTTAGACTCAAGAAAGTTGGTAATACTGCGACAAAGTATTCTCCCCAAAACCCTACAGCATACGCAAGTCATACTAACTGGTTGATAGTTGTCAACACAGAAGCGACTACCTTTTTTAAACAAGGGGCATACTATGAAGGTTTTCCACATCATAGGCATATAGCGGTCTTAGGCAATGCCGCAAATGTGGCAAATAAAGGAAAACAAATTACAGGTGACAGATGTTTAGGATCTGAAAACAAATAAAGGAATTCGGGCATGGATAGTTTTGAAGATATCAGACGGACTAGCTCAATGCTTACGTCGTTAACTGAGAACATATTCAACACATCGACATTTCTGTTAGCAGATACAGATTCTACTCAAATTATCACGTGAAGCTGGCACAATAAAGTGACGAGCAAATGTATTTGCAATATCCTTCTCATTAATATGAATAGTACCATTTCTATCCGCAAATGAATTAATTGATCCACTACTGTATTTAAAGTTTACGTAGTCAAAAAGCGAGTGTATATTGTGCTTACATTGTTGCATAAGACGCTTCACAAATTGGCGTTTCTTAACACGTTTTATGGCCGTGAACTTATTCCTTATTCCTTATAGATTAAAACTTATATCATGCTTTACAAATCATAAATATGACAATTTCTTTTTATTATTTATTAGTGGAGAGTGAAGTAAAATATTTATTTAATCGAATTTTCAATAGCCTAATTTCCAATAGCCTACTGATATCATCTTCAGGAGTAAATGGTACAAAATATTTTTATTTCTTTTTATGCATAACATACGTCTCTATCAAACCAAGTAGGAAGTTTTGAATGCAATCCAGTAGATTTACGAGGCGAAAATCGAAGGAGCAAATCTAATAGAATATGTTGGAATTGATGCCATGCCATTTCCACTCCCTCAGCAAATTGATTAAGCCAATGTATATGTGATAGACAATTATAAACCATTCCGAAATCTGTTTTGAAAGCAATGGTTTGAATACCAGAGGGGCTCTAGACGAGATATCTGATCCAATAGATTTTGTTGTGATATAAGACAAATATCAAGCAGAGAGCGCTTGTATTCATAAAAGCGGTGAATTCCGTCACAATTTATGTAAAGTTTAACCAAGGGATTGTATTAATAGCCTACCCATAATGCCTCCACTCCGTTAATTGAACAAGAACTAAGTACACTAAACGTTGCTAAACATTAATATACATCACTACACCACCACCTTTGCAATTTAATCTGTCTGCTCGATAGGAAACAGTGAGATAATTCAATTTTCTTGTCATCGATGTCAGAATTCAATCAAGACAACGTGACTATAATGACTTCGGATTTGGTTTGGTATATTCGATACGAGAACATAATTTATGAATTTTGTGTAGGATACTGCGACCATTTGTTTATAATATTAAGTGATCAAAGTTTTGAACAGTATCGAAAGGAGTGACTTGAGTATATCTGTCAGCTATAAACTCCTTTAAGAGCGTGCCACACACTTGATTGGAATTTATATATATTTTAGCATGATTTGGCGTAATCAAAGTCTCTTATTAAACAAATGCATTAAGAATGCGACAGAACTCATTTGGATTTTAAACTTAGATGAGTCTAATGTAGACGAATAATGTAGACAAATAATAATTTGTTGATTACATCCATGGTGATCACGACTACTAATATGATATATATAAGTTACCTTAATACTGTAAGCAACCTCTGCTGGGCGGTCGTTGAAGACAGTTGAAAGTAATGATCTCACACTTTTTAGGTCATTGTTCAAACAATACTGACTATTCACAACCGATGACTCTTAAACGTTCACGAAAAGTACCGCTTGAGAGCGATCAACGTGGTTCCTAGTTTTATGAAACCTTGTAATAAGCTCGTTATTCGTTAAACAATCTTGATAGTTGAATATAGAGGTTTTAAGTAGATTACTTTCCTCTGTTTCTCGATAGTTAGTAGGAGACGAAGATATTCTGTGGATGTAAGTTATGTAGATTATTATCGTTACTCACAGACTTAACGTTCTCCTGTATATTTAGATCAAGATATCTAAAGATAAGATATGCCTTTTTTGGTACAAAATTGGCTCTATTTTTGTAGATAATTTTATTTTTCTGATCTTTGAATATAAAGAAAATATCTCTACCAATTTATTCAATTTATTGAATAAATTGAATAAATACTAATTTATTGTTGAGTTGGTTTCGAAAAATATTTTTTTACATTAAAACAAAAATGATTTTTGATATAAAATATCTTATATAAAATATTAATATGTAAATTTATTGTATTTTACCGATAAGTAATATATTGATAGTAATATATTTTTGGCTAAAATAGAAATCAATTTTTATGTAATTCTGGTCAAATGTTTCATCATGTCAATTTTGTCTTATACATTATTATGCCAGAAGTCTATTTATAATTGTTAATACAATTTCATAATCTTCATGTTAATTTAGTTTCTGTCTTTTTAAATTATTAAGACAATAATTCAAAAATTATTATAAGATACTTGATAATCAAATTTCATCATAAAGAATACGTCATTAGCATGTATTTTGCCCCGATGCTATGCTGGGTCGAGGAATAGGGGCCGAAACAATTTCATGATCATCATAATTTAGTTGCTGTATTTTTAAATTATTATACTGAAATAGACAAAATTAATTTTAATATTTCACTTATCTCTTATATTATAACAAAATCACTTGTAAATTTGCACAGTATTATTCTAAAGAGAGAAGGAATAATCAAGTGTTTGACCTTTGACTCTAATTTGAATTTATTGCTTTAGTTAATTTGTATTAATGCTATAAATTTATAAAAAATTTAAAAAAGGTACAACGAAGATAAGATTGAAATCTAATAAAATAATTATTTATTAATGATATTTTTTCAACGTTTTTATAATTTTTCAACGATGGTTACGATTATAGTCTGGATTAAAGTCTGGATCAGTTGCTATTGACTTAAATCTCAAAACAAAAATTAAATTAGCTAAAGATGTTCCTCTTTTGATAATGTGTTTGGATGAAATGTTCTTTTCAAAATGAAATTTCCGAGAAATTGATCGCTTGTTTGATTGCACAAGTCATTAACAGAAATAAAGCAGAAGAATGAATAAAGCTAAATGAATTGCACTGAAGAACGCTTATCAAGGCTTTTATTAAACTTGTATATAAATAATAGTATTTACATATTTGCTGTTTAAAATTTACTTGAACCGAAAATAATTTTGGGTTTAATAAAACTCTATTAATATTTCTTATTTAAAAAATAAAATATTATTGATTAATAATGAATAAAATTAATATTTATAAAATTAAAAACTTAAGAATTAATATTTATTATTAATGAATAAATTAATAATATTTGATCTAATAATTTTGTTAATAATTAATAATTATGAGAGAATTTATTATACCTCTTTACCTTTCGGTACTGGGTAAACAAAATAAATACACCAAAAGTTTATCAATTTTATAAATTGTATTTCAAAATCTTCTCCTACTGTCAATATCGGATAGTGACATATTTTTCAAAATTGGGCAAGTGAAGATATGCAGGTTAGATGCGCATTCATTTTTGCAAAGAACACAAATGCACAAAGAGCACCGTGCATGTACTGGAATTCTAATAGCGCAGAATTTATCGTGATATCCATGGACAGATGCTCTCCAGATCAGCGGTCTTTTCCTTGCACAGGGTTCTCTCCATTTAGTCTGTAAGAATGCCGGAGTAAGATAAAATTCAGAATCCAATGACGTCGTCTTTCGAAAGAACATGTTCAGGTTAGTAGTAAATGATGCAGTGTGTTCAAGATTAAATGTTGAGCAGATGTATTTAGAGCAAGGTTCTAACGATGATAGTATCGCTATAACCGATGAAGAACATTTTGGTGAGACTCCAACAATTCGCTTCACGAATCTCCATTGACACTTGTCCAACTGCTGAAAATTGAAGGGACTTAAATCCGACCAGATAACTGGCAAAGCATATGAAACTATGGGAAGCAACATACTTCGAAAATACCGGAGGGCTCCTGAGAAAGATAAAGAACCTAAGTTTTTTGCATAAGAGGTTGCTACAACTAACTTCGAGGATTTACGATGTAGGTGTTCAGTAAATGACCATTTCGACGAAAGTAATACTCCCAAATAATTGTAACTATTGCAGAATTCTAAATCTACATTGCCTATTCTCAGCATGTCACATCGACGCAAAGGTCCACCTAACCGAAATTTAAGGGCTTTCGATTTATTTACATTCACCGTCAACTGATTTGATAAACAATAGGATGACAGAGCATCTAACGCACTTTGAGCGGATAAAAGATCTTTGGCTAATATTACTAGATCGTCGGCATAGAGGGTACAAGAGACTTCATTCGATGCATGACGAAGATGCATAGGCAAATCCATAACAAAAAAGGAAAATAATATAGGGCTGAGTGGATCTCCCTGTAAAACACCGCGATTAGCAAAAAAGAAATCAGAGGTGTTGATACCATCAGATACTTTAAGGCGATTAGGCTGAAGCACAGAATAAATAAGATACAAAAAGCGACCACTAACGGACACTCTGGTGGAAAGTTTATCAAGTAACAAAGAACGATTCACTGTGTCAAATGCTCGCTCAAAGTCAACAAAAGTAGCATACAACGGTCTACGATTAGCGAAACAATTGGTGACTTCGTCACGGACATGCTTTATTGCATCGGACGTTGACCTTTTCGGGCGGAATCCATACTGCTCCGTAGGTAAGAGATGCTCGCGAAACTTAATAAGGCGCATATACATTATATGAGTCAATAACTTATAACTGTGATTCAATATCGCAATCCCCCTGTACGCATCCAGTGAATCATAGTCACCTTTGCCCTTATGCAGGATCTTAATTACACCGTCGCGCCACGAAATCGGAAACGGATGACCTGCAAGAAGTAGATTGAAAAGTTCTGTCCAGTAGTCTATCAAAATATCGATAGTCGACTTTAACTGTTCTACGCATAATTGATCTAACCCGGCAGCTTTATGATCTTTTAAGATTGATAGGGATCTTACGACTTCAAACGGCGTAAAAGGTAAATTCAGAGGATCTGAACCGTATATTGAATTTATGCATGAAACTGAAGATAAACGTACAGGCATGTCTTCTAATATTGAATGGCGCAAAATAGATTGGAAGTGTGATTTCCAATTTTCTATTTGAATCCTGGAATATGTTCCAATGTTAGCTTTCTTAAGTATCCACGGTGTCGACTCCGCCTTAGACAATTCCCGTCGTTCAATCTCTAAACGTCGTTCTCTACGATACATCGATACAAGTTTAACGTAAAGCCTACGTAAATCTACAAAATCTTTCCTTACCGTTAAATCGAACCGATAACTTTTATTTAATTGAATTAAATGTTGCTGGAACTGTTTAAACCAAGCGGGTTTTACTAGGTATGAGTTTTTTTTGGAATAGTCGGATTCATATCTACAAGCCGATAGAAGGGTGGAAATTACAGAAGTAATGCTGTTCCCCAGTTCTCCTGATCTAAGGAATTGAAAAGCTAGATTTATTTGACTATAATCAATTGCTGAAGTACATAATTTCCTGCTAGGTTGACGGGGCAAATCTATTGATTGTATGTTGCATATGCAATCGAAAATACACGAGACAGGTTTGTGTTTACGAACTAACGCCCATTTTGAAGATAGTTCTAGCCCTATATGTCTTACATGCACGTTAGTAAATATGATGTCTATACAGCTTTTACCTGTAGAAGATTCGTAGGACCAATTTTCATTAGGGATGTATAACTTTAGATTTATAGACTTAAAGTAATTGACAAGAATTCGCAATTTTCCTGTGATTGGACTGGTGAATCTTGCATTAAAATCTCCTGCGATAATTATCGGGACTGTGCTGTTTAGAGTTGAAAGAAGCTGAGAAATTTCGTCAATTATATCTGCCGCGGTAAGTGTGGGTTTGAAATAGCATGCGATAAAAGTGATGACAGGTGTTTCAAGCAGTATAGAATTCAGCAAATACCTACATTGCCAATCCCTGAAGGCCCTATTTAAACCTAAAATTATTCCACCCGCGGGGCGACCACGAATGCCCAATAAAGCAGGATTGTCAAATGTATAAAAACCAGGTAAAGAATAATTATTAGTAAACATGGTCTCTAATAGTACCACAACGTGAAAGGTATCGAACCAGGATTCAATACCTTGCTCGATCAAAGACGCCAAACCTTCCACATTAAATAGTAACAGTCTAAAAGACTTGTGGTGCTCACAAACCTGACTACCACTTCTTGCAGAAGAGGATAGTCATATAGACGACCCATCCATTAATGAGGAATTAACGGGTGTTGTGCTTACCTTTCCATTATTCGGTCTACGAACAATTTGAAAATTTCTAATTATGTAATTACTATTTGGGTTTGCAAGTCTTTTCTCTTGTAGCTGTTTGCGCAGAACCTGATTGGCAACACGCTCTTCGGGGGAAAAATCCGGCATGATGTAAACATTCCTAAAACGATCAACTTTTCTCAATTTATAAGAGTTTGATAAAACGTTGCTGGCCGTTACCTCGTCCGTTGAAACTAAAGTCCACGGAGGAATGTCTGTTCTTTTGGCTGGAAGTCGATGGACCTTAATTGAAAATTTTGCAGTTATTTGAATGCCTACAGCGGATAAAATGTCTCTAACACTAGCTTCATCATCCGCTGTATTTGGTAGATTGCGTATAATAAAATTTGACGAGCGCAAAGCTGATTTTTTGCAACTGTTAATGATTTCCAACGGGGAGCAGATACTTGATTTAATATTAGAAGTGGCAAGGATAGAACGCGTTACTTCTCTACGTACTACACTTGCGAAACTACGATTCTGAAATGGAGAGGGTTTGTGAGATGATAGATTTTGAGAAAGGTTAGAAGATATTTCCTTGGATTGTGCTAATTTTAGTTCATCGATCTTAGCCTCCAAATTGCTTATAGCAACATTCGCCTGTTCTAAGGATTGTTCTATAGTTGTAATGCGTTTTGCAGCACAAATTCCACAGATGAATCGCTGAAGAAAGAAATCTCGAGATACCCTACGAGGAGACTTGACAACAGTATATAAAGAACAACCAAAACCGTCACATTTCAATTCAAATGACACGTACTCGCTAGAATCATCGTGACTTAACGGAATGGAATCAAGCTTATCTACGCTACGTGCAGTAAGCTGAGACAAGTATGCAGATGTGGGAGCGTCAATAGAAGAATTCGCACGGTTGGAACACCTGCTACCAGGAAGACAATCGACACAGAGTTTGCCGGACTTTGCACACAAACAGCTTTTGCAAACAGCATTTCGACCATTACATTGGCAACAATGAGAAGCAGACATTTTTCTTTTGTAATTAGCTTGAACAATGATTGCTGCTCGACACTCGTTGCTCGAAGGTTGTCGTAATATTGCTTGTCAGTATATTGTGTATATTAATTGTGTATATTAATCTTGTAAGAACTTTAATAACCAATACTTTTTCTAACGTCTTTTAATTAATAATTATAAATAAAGTAATTAATTATCCATTAATAATAAATTAATTATTAGTAATTAAAATTCTATTGATTTAATCTTTTAGTTATTCGTAATTTTAAAACAGTATATTTCAATATAATGATATAATATAAAATAATATTGTAATTAAAAAAATATTTTGTTATTACTACTTAAAACAATGACATAAATAAAGAATATTAATGTTGCAAGAAAGGCAATGGAAATAGAAATATAAAATTTATATTTTATTTTATCAAGATAATAACATTTAATTAAAATAAAATTTTAATACAAAAATAAACCATTTTTTATTATATTTGATTATATTTTAATTTTCGAAGCAAATGTTTCGTAAATTTTGTAAATGTTTAAAGATAGTATATCCTATAAATTTTATAATAATGAATTATTTGATCTATAGCTATCAATTTCATTTATATTTAATTATAATTTTCAATCGCCTAATTTTAAATTTTAATAAATTTTATTTTTATTTTGTTTATATAACTTAAGTGTTTGATTTATTTCAAATTATCACAAGTAATTTTTCTCATTCAATATTTTTCTTTTAATGATTGAAATGGCATAAAATCCATTACGGAAAAATGTAGAAAGATATCCTAGCTCTGTTATTATACATAAGGGGTGGCCAATTTTTTTGTTAATATAAGATCAACTTTTTATCTTAAAATTGTGTCGTAATCAATTTGTTTCCATAGGTGTAGCCTACGATGCGTAAAATGCATACTATGTTTATAAACCATGTTTCAATTCTATTTTTACTGTATAAATTTATCAACTTAATACTAAAATACAATTTATTTTTTTATCAATTACAACATTTATGTTTTTTAAACGTTGTTGACATGGAATTTCACTCCAAACGTTGCAAGCAGTCGACTTTTGACCAAAATCAACTTGGTAATCGATCGGCCTATCTTATCGTCTTATTGACAACATCTGTTATACACGACCTCAAATATTATGATATATTACAATTCGAAAGGTCAACCTTTAATCGATCTTGTAATGTTTTAAATTATTTAAAGAAACCTCACAATGAATTTTTTATTAAAAATTTTTGTATGCTGGTTTGAGAAATCTTTTAAGAAACGATAATGTATAAACTTTTAGACTCAGATGCTGAATTGGTTTTGCTAGATTTAACCTGATAAGATAATTGTTTTGTCATGGCTGGTAATATCCTGGGATATAGATCAACTGGCCTAAGAAGTCTTTTACCGTTATGCTGTTTAATTGGAACATGGATAGTTGGCTTTGGAATTAGATTATTTTCAGTTATCCGTTATGAAAGTATTATTCACGAATACGACCCGTGGTTTAATTATCGGAGTACTCGATATATGGCTGAAAAGGGGTTTTATCCATTTAACAATTGGTTTGATGAACGGTCATGGTATCCACTTGGTCGCATTGTTGGTGGTACGGTATTTCCTGGTCTTATGATAACATCTACTTTACTTCATAAATGCCTACACTACATCGGTTTACCTATACATATCAGAGAAATATGTGTATTCTTGGCTCCCGTGTTTAGTGGCTGCACAGCATGCGCTACATTCCTGTTGACCAAAGAGCTTTGGAACTTAGAATCTGGTCTGTTTAGTGCGTTGTTTATAGCAGTGACACCAGGATATCTTAGTAGATCCGTTGCAGGATCGTATGATAACGAAGGAATCGCGATTTTTGCACTGATGTTTACCTTCTGGCTATGGTTACGTAGTTTGCGTACAGGATCAATGGCTTCAGCATGTTTTACTGCTTTATCGTACATGTATATGGTCAGTGCGTGGGGAGGCTATGTGTTCATTATCAACTTGATTCCCCTTCATGTCGCTGTGTTAATGCTAATGGGTAAATACTCCGAACGGCTATATGTAGCCTATTCAACATTCTACGTGTGTGGAACTCTTATGTCGATGCAGGTACATTTCGTTCAAATTAAATATTATTTTATAGTTGGTACTACAAATTAATTAACACCTAATAAGTTCAAAAATTAATCAAAATTTCGAACTAACGTTCGAAATTTTGATTAACTCTACGTTGGCTAACGTAGAGTTAAATTAAAGTTTTATAATAGTGCATAACTTTAATTAGTATTGCTTGATTAAATCTAAGGAATACTTCATCTTCAAATATAGTATTTCTAATATTTTATTGAAGTACTCATCAAATAAAGTACGTCGTTATTACAATTCATCAGTATGGAATACTCCCTACTGTTTGTTGCACTAGAGTTTACCCTCGGCACCCAGTACAAAATAGTATCCCTTAGTAATGCGTCTTAATAAAGAAAAATGGGATGCGTTACATTTTTGTTTTTCATTTTGCGTCTATCAAAATAAATATATAAAAAATCCGTTAAAAATATTTAATGTTACAATTTAAGTTAATTACTTGATATTTACTTATTTAGAATTAACGTATGACGTCTTTAGTTAGAACAGCTGGCAGATCAATATCTTAATATAACACAATATATACTATTTATCCTGAATATTGTTCAATTAAAGTATACTTTTTTAAATAAGCAGTTTTCGATTTAATTTATAATCGATAATTAATTGAATTTATATTCAGCTACATTTTGTATATTTTTATCTTTAAAATATCAATTTTTGATGTATTTCTATTACGTTACCAAAATAAGCTTTATTTTGAATTTAATGAACTTTACTTTCAAAATCGTAATGTAACACGAAATAGTTAAAAGCTTTGATTATTAAACTAATAATAGTATTTAACTATATACATAGATATATGTATATAACTATGGATAGTTCTGGATCAACTTCGCTTCACTCGTTGGATCCAAAACTGAATTCGGCATATAGAAGATATGCCCGTTGTGCGGAATTAAACAACGACCATGGCTCAGAATGGAATTCGTAACGTATTAAATGTAGTTACCGATTGAAACCGGCTTCAATCAACAAACTGCAAGCTCAATGTCATTTCTAGACGACCACTTTAGCATCGAAATAATGGAGTCATGACAACACTCATCAGTAGAATAAAGTATCTACTGGTCGTTTCGGTGGCCTGTGTGACAGTAAAAGAAGGCATTTCCAACACGTTGCTTAAACATCTGATGCTTTCACTCTCGAAGCAGAACATTATATATATATATATATATATATATATATATATATATATATATATATATATATATATATATATATATATATATATATGGTTGATTGAGTTCAAGCTGCGTGCCTGGATCCATAAGGATACTATTATATATACTTCGTCAGTATATTGTAAGTAGCTTTAAAATCTTGATTAAAATTACTTACAATATACGGACGAATTCCCTATGAAGCACGAAACGTTTAAATAAATTATAAGTGTCTTTGCCTGTTTTGTACACTTCATTAAAGTATATATATAAGTAGTGCACGGATGTGCTGAGTAAACAACGGTCCAGGATTTCTTACGAAATACGGCATTTATACTAAATGGTGTTGCTTGATAGACTGGACTTCGATTCACGACTTTCAGTCACCATGTCACTTCTAGACGACAACTTCAGCATCGAAATGATAAGTACCCGACAACACTCATCAGTAGAATGAGGTACACACTGGTCGTTTCGGTTGCCTGTGTGACATTGTGAATAAAGGCGTTTCCAACACTTTGCTTAATTGTCTGAGGCTTTCGCTCTTAACCAGATCGAATTGCTGTGCGGACCATCCTTAAACACTAGGCAGAGGTTGTTGCTGAATTGTCGCTGCACTCGTTGGATCCTAAATGGATGCGGCAGGTATAATAGTAGTGCACGGATGTGCTGAGTAAACAACGGTCCAGGATTTCTTACGAAATAAGGCATTTATACTAAATGGTGTTGCTTGAAAGACTGGATTTCGATTCACGACTTTCAGTCACCATGTCACTTCTAGACGACCACTTCAGCATCGAAATGATGAGTACCCGGCAACACTCATCAGTAGAATGAGGTACACACTGGTCGTTTCGGTTGCCTGTGTGACATTGTGAATAAAGGCGTTTCCGACACTTTGCTTAATTGTCTGAGGCTTACGCTCTTAACCAGATCGAATTGCTGTGCGGACTATCCTTAAACACTAGGAAGAGGTTGTTGCTGAATTGTCGCTGCACTCGTTGGATCCTAAATGGATGCGGCAGGTATAATAGTAGTGCACGGATGTGCTGAGTAAACAACGGTCCAGGATTTCTTACGAAATACGGCATTTATACTAAATGGTGTTGCTTGATAGACTGGACTTCGATTCACGACTTTCAGTCACCATGTCACTTCTAGACGACCACTTCAGCATCGAAATGATGAGTACCCGGCAACACTCATCAGTAGAATGAGGTACACACTGGTCGTTTCGGTTGCCTGTGTGACATTGTGAATAAAGGCGTTTCCGACACTGCTTAATTGTCTGAGGCTTACGCTCTTAACCAGATCGAATTGCTGTGCGGACCATCCTTAAACACTAGGCAGAGGTTGTTGCTGAATTGTCGTTGCACTCGTTGGATCCTAAATAGATGCGGCAGGTATAATAGTAGTGCACGGATGTGCTGCAACACCATTTAGTATAAATGACGTATTTCGTAAGATGTCCTGGACCGTTGCTTACTCAGCACATCCATGCACTACTATTATACCTGCAACATCCATTTAGGATCCAACGAGTGCAGCGACAATTCAGCAACAACCTCTGCCTTGTGTTTAAGGATGGTCCGCACAGCAATTCGATCTGGTTAAGAGCGTAAGCCTCAGACAATTAAGCAAAGTGTCGGAAACGTCTTTATTCACAATGTCACACAGGCAACCGAAACGACCAGTGTGTACCTCATTCTACTGATGAGTGTTGCCGGGTACTCATCATTTCGATGCTGAAGTGGTCGTCTAGAAGTGACATGGTGACTGAAAGTCGTGAATCGAAGTCCAGTCTATCAAGCAACACCATTTAGTATAAATGACGTATTTCGTAAGAAATCCTGGACCGTTGTTTACTCAGCACATCCGTGCACTACTATTATACCTGCCGCATCCATTTAGGATCCAACGAGTGCAGCGACAATTCAGCAACAACCTCTGCCTAGTGTTTAAGGATGGTCCGCACAGCAATTCGATCTGGTTAAGAGCGTAAGCCTCAGACAATTAAGCAAAGTGTCGGAAACGCCTTTATTCACAATGTCACACAGGCAACCGAAACGACTAGTGTGTACCTCATTCTACTGATGAGTGTTGCCGGGTACTCATCATTTCGATGCTGAAGTGGTCGTCTAGAAGTGACATGGTGACTGAAAGTCGTGAATCGAAGTCCAGTCTATCAAGCAACACCATTTATATATATATATATATATATATATATATATATATATATATATATATATATATATATATATATATATATATATATATATATATATAATGAAGTGTACTAAATGGAACTATGGATATAAAATAGTGGTTTATTCATTAAAATGTATATATATTAATGAATATAATAACACCACTTTATATTCATATTTCAATAAATAAGTTTAAATCTACTATTTAAATCTAATTATATTTTTATTAAATTATTTAAATAACTATTAAAGAGAATCTAAAATTAAATTTTCAATTAATTTGCCACTTTTGGGGTATTCATCGTTATATATTTAATATCGTTTTGGTTGCAAGAATATCCGTTTTCAAATATTTTCAAGTGTGTCTTTCAACTGTCTGTTGTGCACAAAGTTTCGTATTCATAAATTTTAAAGTTTAATAATTTAATAGCCTTCAAAGAGTATTACGTTTACTACTGATTCCTCAAATTTCTTTATATTCATGGTATATTTAATACTCTTTTGTATGGTAAATTTGCAAATGTATAACATTTTCTTAAATGTTCTATATGCTAATGTTTTCTCATTTGTTTTCCAAAAACAGATACCGTTTGTCGGATTCCAGTCGGTTCGAACAAGCGAACACATGGCGGCACTTGGTGTGTTCGGTCTTCTGCAAATTTACTTCTTTGTTTCGGCTATTATAGCTCGGAATCGTAACTACAAAAAGCTAATGATTTATGCATTTCTATGTATAGTCGCTATATCAGTTGTAAGTCTCATGCTTCTCACATCGACCGGTTTCATTGCTCCCTGGTCTGGTCGATTTTACAGTCTTTGGAATACAGGTTACGCCAAAATCCACATTCCTATAATAACATCGGTAAGCGAACATCAGCCTACAGCTTGGACTGCATTTTACTTTGATCTCCATATTTTAATTTGCCTGTTTCCGGCTGGTGTATGGTTTACGGTTCGTGATATAAACGAACAGCGTGTATTTATCGTTTTATACGCTGTTTTCGCATCATATTTCGCCGGTGTAATGGTTCGACTGATGTTAACCCTAACGCCAGTGGTCTGTGTGATTTCTGGCTATACTGTTTCTCGACTAGTGACTGCGTATGCTAAGAACAATGTCGACGACGAAAATAGTAAACGAGTATCCAACGCGAGCGCGACCGATGAAGAAGATGACAGCGTTGTGGCAGATGGTACTCTTCGTTTAATGATATTCGTCGCTATATTATCAGTAGTTGCTCTATTTTTCTTCCACTGCACTTGGATATCAAGTAATGCATACTCTAGTCCGAGTATTATTCTTGCTGGTGGAAACAATGGAGATATTATCGACGACTATCGAGAAGCATACTTTTGGCTTCAACAGAATACAAAAGACGACGCTAGGATAATGTCATGGTGGGATTACGGATACCAGATAACAGGAATGGGCAATCGAACTACACTTGTAGATAACAACACCTGGAATAATACCCATATTGCTATTGTAGGCAAAACTATGTCTTTGCCAGAAGCAAAGGGTATTGCTACCATGCGTGATCTTGATGTTGACTACGTCCTCGTTATATTTGGTGGTCTCATAGGCTATTCGGGAGACGACATAAATAAATTTCTATGGATGGTAAGAATCGGAGGAGGTGAGTTTCCAAAGGAACTAAAGGAATCTGATTACTTTACTGATCGAGGTGAATTTCGTGTTGACAGAGGTGGAGCTCCGGCACTTTTGAACTCTCTTATGTATTCACTATGCTATTATCGCTTCGGTGAGACACAAAGACACCCACAATTGCCAGCCGGTTTTGACGTTCTCAGGAGAGCGGAAATTGGTCGCAAGAATATAAAGTTAGAATATTTGGAAGAAGCTTTTACAAGCGAAAATTGGATTGTTAGAATTTATAAAGTGAATCGGGATCAGAACCGTAAAACAGCAAAAAAGCATTTGCGATCGCTCTACTCGAGTAGAAAAACAACGCAGAAAGCGAAACTAGGCAAGCCAGGCATAATATCAATGTAATATTAATAAAACAAATTATCATTATTTTCTAAGTTAAATGCCGTTTGCCGAATACAAAGTTAAAACAATTTATCATTTATAGTGGGAAACTTTTATTTTTCAGTTGCGAGCATGTAGAATTCTCTTGAAGCCTAAACACAGAAATAAATATTGACTATAGAGATATCTCGCTTGAAATACATACCTTCAAAACATACTTTTCCCTTTCCGGTAAAATCTGCTTCATTTATCATATCCTTAATCTCTTGCTAAAAAATAAATGTCAAATACATTAATCAAATAAAGGATGGTATTCATCTAATAATAAAAGACATTTAAAAATGCGTTTAGATGTCAAATTGTATAAAAATATTTGCTTTAAAAATACAATTTTGTGCAGTTTAAAAGACAATGCAGTTCTTAATAAGGAATAAAAACTTCTTGTCAATTACTACAATTGTGCATGAGATTTCATCAACACGCTCGGCGGTAAATGACAAACATAAACGAACCGGTGCTGTATATATGTATTAACATAACAATTGAAAATAGAACACTTGAAAAGGACTATTGCAATAGTCGAAAATGTGTGAACAATAATTTCTTATTTTATTATTTCTCTCGATGTTTGTACGCCTTAAACAATTTAAGAGCTTATTGAACTTATCATTGTACAATATCATAAATATTTTCATAAATGTAAAGACAATATCCTGTTTACTTAAGACTTGATCGTTGATTTTATTATTGAATTACATGAAATATAATGTTATATATAAACGAGTACGTTTATATAGATAAACGAGTTTATTTAATCAAATCGACAAATTTGGCAACAACGTTTCAGCACCACGCCTTCTTCAGTTATCACAGTTATTTTGGCTGCACACTGCATATATAGTACATTTCTGGAAGAATCAATACGCGAAAACGCAAAATTCTTAAACATAGTGGTGGGATTTCAGGAAATTCCAATCATTGAAGAAGTCTAAAGGGATGATAACTCTTGTTTAATGATTTATTTCACATTAACTGCCCAATCCAGTATGATTCTCTTGATTTGCGTTTGCGGTTATTCTCAATCGGATCTTCAATGATTGCTACCTTCATGCGGTGGTCTGGATGATTGACTATGTGAGCTACTACACCGTATGAAGTTAGTCGTTTTGTTAATATGTCTCTTCGTCTATTGTTCGCTCTTATATTATACCGAGTGCTTGTTTGACTAATGTATTGCGCATCACAGTCCAAGCATTCATCCAGGTAAATCACATTTTTAGATATACATGTGTATGTACCGGAAACATAGTATCAAAGTCCTGTTATGCGGCTGGAGAATTGAGTCACCTCGGACATTTCGGGACAATTTTTTCACCGCTTGTCGTTACAGGGCCCGCTCGTTTTATAAGATTGTTGCACGTGGGTCCTTCTAGATTTTTATGAAACATTTGTTTGCAGACAAAACCAATTGCTGAATCTAATCGGGGGTTTCATAACCGTTTCCTTATAGGTAATGAACTGGTCAAGTTCATTACCTATAAGGAATGAATACTATATCATTACCTATAAATACCTATATATAGGTTTTATCATTACCTATAAATACCTTAACCAGGTATTTCATACCTGGTTAAGTATGCGTTACGCTTAATTAAAAATCTGCAGTTTCAATTTAAATTCTGCGGTTTTTAAAATCATGTTTTAATTTTTCAGTAAATCAATAATTTCTTCTGCGTTTCAGTAAAGTTTTAATAAGATACAACTGTAATGGCTTTTATTAAAAGTGGTAATGTTGGAAAACAAAAGTGTCATGCTTTGAAGTTACAAATTTAGTTTAAAGACTGATTCATCACAGGGATCATTATCCAAACAGAGAATATTAGTTGTTTGTGAAATTGCCTCTAGCTTACTTCTGATAGAAGTCATTGAAATAATAGCAGCTGTTTAAACTTTAGCAAAACCCCATCGGTTTGAGGCGCTTAAAACTGGAGATCATTCTAGTGAATACATTTGGATAGTCTGTAAATTAAATAAGGGGGTTACTTTAAAACTACAAAATTATTGAATTATTGAAAAATTAAAATATGAAAATTCAACAGCTACTATCATCATTATCAGATCTTTAAAATCAAGTTGTAGTTTGTCTTTCAAAAATATGCAGATTTTTAAAAATCATGTTTTAATTTTTCTAAAAATCAATAATATATTCTTGGTTCCATTAAAGTTTTATTCGTATGAAAGAAGATGCACCTTTAAATGAGACTTGAATAATTCAAGATTTTCCTTGACCAGTTGCGAACAACTTGGTTTAATATTACGATCAATGAGATGAATATGTATTTCATATATCGATGTATATCTAATTATATGTTCAAAATTTAGCAAAAACATAAACTGTGAATATTTTCATTAATTTCAAAATCGATGAAAAAGTACACGTGTGCTTAGTTTTATGGGAATGGTTATACAAAACTAACCGCCATTTGTACAAAATGACTCGATTTTGACTGCTTCCTTTAGTCTCAAGAGGCGCTAACATTAGGTGGTTTTTGTAATTAGAAAGATGATAATTTTTCTTATTAGCTTGACGAGCTCATAAGAAATATGCACCTGTCAAGGCAATAAGTCATGGAAAATGGACTATAAGATTATTATCTTTATTTGAAGAACCTATGCACATTTTGTATTTTTTGAAAAATTAAATCTTTTATTAAACAAATATTGTTAGGAATACATAAAATTAAAGTTTAATTACCGATGTAAGATTTATACCAAGTCTCAATAAAACCGATGATAACTCATTTTCGTCAATAAAACCATCGGAGTTTTTATCAAATACCTGCGAAAAATAAAAAAGATAAAATGGAACAAATTCAAATCATTTTTATTTCGTAACAATAATGATGAAGTGGTTATAAAATTACTTCAAATCGATAATTTAGAAGATTTGAAGTAATCGATGTGATGTGGATGTTCTAAGTGATAAAAACTTTATGAAATATGTGATATTTCATGAAGATTGATTACCGAGAGATTGATTGCAAGAAGAGATTGATTGCCCGTAGAATTTTTCATCATTTAGATGAACACAGGATTATTACAAATTCACAGCACAGTTTTCGTTCCAAGTTGTTGTGTCTTACTAACTTGTTGTCAGCCCGTGAATTGTGGACTGGGGCGACTAGCTCAGGTAAATACGTCAACGTTATCTTCTTAGATTTTTCAGAAGCATTCGATCGAGTTCCGCACTCATGTCTAATTAATTTCAAAAGCATTCGATCTAGTTCCGCACTCATGTCCAATTAATTTCAAAAGCATTCGATCGAGTTCCGCACTCATGTCTAATTAATTTGTTATCTCATTATGGTGTTCCTTGTGCCATCTGCAATTGGGTTCGGGAATTTCTTAGCCGACGTTTCTTCATAGTTAGAGTTAAGAGCCACGTTTCTACTGTATGTAAATTGTGGAGTCCCTCGGTATACTCAATTGCGTATTCTTTTTATCACATTTTCATTGTTAGAGTAGGGAGCCACATTTCCACTATAAAATATATAAATTGTGGAGCCCCTCAGGGTACTGTATTAGGTCCTCCTCTATTTATCAAATTTCTAAATGACTTATTATTATGTATCCAAAACCCATGATCAGCCTTGGCCGATGATGTAAAACTATGATGCACTAGAGATAGTAAACTGGATGCTAAACTATTTCAGAAAATAAAAAGATAAAATGGAACAAATTCAAATCATTTTTATTTCATAACAATAATGATGAAGTGGTTATAAAATTACTTTAAATCGATAATTTAGAAGATTTGAAGTAATCGATGTGATGTGGATGTTCTAAGTGATAAAAACTTTATGAAATATGTGATATTTCATATTTGAATATTTCCAGGCTTAAACTAAGTTCACTGATTTTTATAAGTGTCGAGAAGTGATGTTATCAAATCCGTACAGAATGCATCACAAAATTGTCCTTTTTTTGTAAACATTAAAAATCCTTTTAATAAAAGACTATTAATACAGCCACTATTTTAACTATCTTCTCATATATGAGATCGTTTCCTTAGCAACCATTATCCAGTGATGTTTCATTTATAGCTGCCGAGAAGTGATGTTATCAAACCCTACAGTATACATCACCAAATTGACTTTTAATTCTGTAATGATCATGTTAACTTTATTTCAATTGAATATTATATTTTAAATTGATGTACTCATGCAGTCATTGACGTAAATTGAAATCTGGATGACTTTTTATTCTGCAATTTGCTTCAGCTCAATTTATAACATTAGAATATTGTATATTTGGATATTATATTAAATAATATTAATTTGAATATTGTATAATATTATATTTGAATTATAATTGAATATTATAAAATATTATATTAAATTAAATCGTATTTCGCAGCACGTCAATACTACGAAATACGCGATTGAAACAATCAATTAGAACGTTATATATTTGAATAAATATATAATGACATCAACAAAGCAATGCTTCCTTTTCTAATTATTTTTAATACCTCAAAGATATATTTAAGCTCCTGCTCTTTGCTTGTGCTTGATTGAGAACGACCAGCAGATAATAGTTGTAGAAATTCTTTAAAATCCAAAACTCCATTTCCTATTATTGAAAAAATAATAGTATAAAAGTCTATCGAATCGCTCCATCTTTAAACAGTGAATAACGAATTTTAGATAGTTTAGCACGGCAGTAGGCAATTAAAGCAATAAATTAAATTTACTTGTACAAAGCAATCACGAATAGCGAAAAGGTAAATCCCTTTTGTATTATATAATTTTATAATTCATGTATTGTATTATAATATACTTTGATATTTTTTTATCGTTTTAACCAGGTATTATAATATAAAGAGTTTTATTGAATAACCATGTGCCTTTTACTCGGGGAAAATAAAATTATCGTACAAAAATCTAAATAGTAACTAAAAACTAATTAACTCGAGTCCTGGCAACAACGTAAAATGCATCGACTGCACCCAGTATTCACCATAACTCTATTTTTAAAATCGGGAAGTTAGAGAAGATGAGCTCAAGATAAAAATGCATTGATATTAAGTTGATGTATCTGTGATTGCTATTAATTCGGAAGCACATACTATAGAGCTGGAAAAGCATTACTCGGAAATATCGCATGTATCCATCGAACGATAAAGAGATAAGGTTATGGGCGTAAAATGTTCTAATTGCGGTATTCAATCAACTTGATTACAATTTGCTAGTAAACGACGATTTGGAAGTAAAAATAATGCCAAGAAGATACGTGTAACGTGAAATGTGTTCAAGAGGATTATAATTAACCTCAGTTGAACAAAAGAATTCATCGAGATCATAAATAGATTTCGATGAAGATAATCACATGGTAAGTGTGTCTAGGTCGTCCTCTAGATAACCGAAAAAATATATTAGGCGTTGGAGCTTATACTCGATGGGAGGTCAACCAATAAAAAGGAAATCAAAAAAGACTGAAGGGTCACCTTACATTATACTTCTAATGCAGTGAAGCTTACGAAGAAAGTAAATCCGTCGAAAACGCAAAGTGTTTAGAATAATAATCGGACTATGGAGCTTAAGCACATGGCTGGATACACATACTTGGAGATGACGTTTCTTGTAAAATATACTACGATTGACCGAATCGAAGGCTTTTGAAAAGTCGATGTAGATTGAATATTGGGAACGCTATTTTCAAAAGAATGAAGGATCTCGTCCAGTACGAACTTGATTGCATGGTTTGTGTAATGATTTTGTTGGAAACCAAACTGTTCTTCGGTTTACGTGTGCTTGGCCAAGTATACAATCGATTAGTGATATTACATGTGAAAAGTTCGTATAAGAATGGCTAATGAGCACTATATCATGACACGAGTCGGTTGATAAAGGGTTACTTTTTCTCTTAAAGAGAACTTTTTTGGCATCTTTTTTCGAGAAATAAGAATTTTTTATCATACAAGAGAGCTAAAAATAAATAACTAGTACGAAGAGAGGGGAGGAAATGTAGCTTTGACTACAAGTGTAGCGTTCTGCTCATAATTCATCTTGTTAGACAAACGGTTCAAAAAATAATTGAGTTCCTCGATTGAGAATAGAAAATTTAAGGGGTCATTCATAGTTTTCAAGGGTAATAAGCTATATGTAAATTGGATTGGTTTTAGAAAGAGGTGGGATAAAATATGTTCAAAGTGATTTCTTCACGCTATAAGAGAGGTCTTAAAAGATATGCTGTCTTCTTAAAGAGAAGCCAATGTAACAGTAGATAATTAAAATGATAATATTGTATTATAATATTGTCAATATTGATAATATTGTTATGTATTAAAAAACGCATTGTTGCATTATGGTTAATATATTGAATCAATATTTGTAGGCATATAAATCATCAAATAAGTCAGTGTTTTGATCTTTGGTATTAAAAGTAAATTGGTATTATATTCGTAATATTTAATAAATATTTGTCGGTAAATACTGTGTCAGTTTAATCAAATGCTGGGGGAATCTGGTAAAATGTTAAGACGTATATCAAGTGTCATCCTAAACCTAGTGGTTATATTAATATATTTTAAATCACATCAATATTAATACTTGTATTCTTCTCAAGTGTCATCTTAAACCTAGATCGAAATAAAATATAAAGAATTTGATTCTGTCTCTTATTTTTAATAATTTTTTGAAATCACATATATCAATTGACTTACACTCCCTCGCAGTCATTTACTATAAATTAAAAATTATATTAACATTTTTACTTAAAATTAAAAATGTTTGGGCAAAAAGGCATAAATTAAATAAAGTATTACTAATCATTTTACAACAAAAGGCATAAAAACGAACTTGGATAGTGCCCTAGTGATATGGGCTTATATTTTTAATGTGAGTTCTTTTTAAATAAAAATTTACCTGCACTAAATAGTTTTTAACACGTTAAACTAGTCCAATGATTACGTTATACAAGTCAATATGGTAAATAAATCAGATTATTAAACTAATGCTACATATTTTGTACTAAAAATAAATCTAATAATATTATAATCTTTAAAGGAATAATTCAGAAATTTTATGAATCGATTAATAGGTAATTAAATTAATTACTTAATTATCATAATTATAAAATTAATGATAATAATTAATAATTATTAATATATTAATAATATTGTTAATATATTAAATATTAAATTTTTTAATAAATAATATTATTAAAACATATTAACTACAAGTTGCAATATTGCCACTTGTAATTCACTCAATGTAGTTGCCAGCTGCTGGATGTTGTCAATACAGGATAACCTCTAGCAAAACGACTTCCACTGTTACACTGTGAGGCTGCACGTTTTAGTGCGCAGACAATATCGAAGTATATATGCTGTAAACTGCTCGTCTGTAGTACGACTATTGACCTATAAATTTTTAAGGCGTCAGGACTCGCTCCACCAGCAACCGAGAAAATCACTGGAACGAAATTTGTTCTTTATGTGTCCCTAGCTTATACTAGATACTTTGCATTTTTACATAATTCATTGTAAGTGAACGCGGCTGTGGTTGAAGGAGAGCACAAATCGGTATATTGTGGTTGAAGGTAGCGACGTTCAAGAACGTTCGTTTGTATGGTGTTCTTACAAATCCATTGCATACTACGTCGAGTCGGACCCCATAGGTTCGACAAGTTATGTTATTTCTGAAGTTTACATACGTCTTGACATTTTGAAGTGCAGTTTAATCTCCACACCATTGCAATTTTTTGATAGCTCATAAAAGTGTACTTCATTGTGTCATAATCAGCGAAACATCCCGTTTACATAAAAATAGATGTGTCAATTGTGTTTATATTAATAAATTTATATTACATCAATATTAATACATTTTATAAAAATATTAAATTATGAATTAAACAATTAATTAAATTATTTTTTAAATGATCATTAATAATCATTTCTTAAGTGCTTGGATATGTTATTGTTTAAATAAATTCTATACGCTTTCGGACTTCGCACCAGTTCTTGATAGTTAGGCACTATATTTCATTTTATATCACTATTTATATCATTTTAGCGAGATTTATGCCACTGAAATAAGTTGTGCAAGTGTAAATTGATTTAATTGCTTTAGGTAAGTTACCTGCAATCTATACAAAAATATTTGAAAGCATTACACTTGTTTAAAGTGTAAATGTTACACTTTAATTCATTTTTGTTTTTGCATTCAAAATGTTTTTCGGTTTGCATTACGGTTAACTGGTCGCCGAAGGTCGACCTCGATATATTTAAACTTGAAGAGAGCTAGGTGGAAATGGGCCCAGCACCTGTCATTGAAGGAAATTGCACAGGTACGCCTTTGGGTACATGTCCGATCTCGGGCTTGGTCTTCTTTACTAGAGGACGGTCATCAAAACAAAGAGTAAGATTTCTCAGGCACCTTTTATCCGGACTACTTACCATAGCTCGCCACCACTGTGCTCTCAGGAGGGTGAAGACCCTGAGTGGTTCAGACAGAAGGAGCGCGTTAGTGCAGCCGGGGGTTTAGATTTCTACTGGAATTGAGGCCATGAAGATGAACAAAGAAGACATACCACCCTATGTCGGCAGAAGTATAATAGATGTGTCATTTTGTTTAACTTATGATATATATTGTAATTGCATGTAATTTTATTTAATAAGACACTTATTATTTTCTGTTTATGATAAATTATTTTATAAGCCGGAAACTGTTCGTGAGTAGTTGCCAGATCCACGCAATATTTTGATCGACACGAAGGCCAACTTAAAGTCCTAGAACTAAAAGTGAATACAATGTTATATAATATTTACTGTATATTTAATTTATATTTTATTAATTAAAATATTATCTGAAAAATAGTGCTAAAATATGGGTGTACGAGGTGTCTTTTGCTATTTCATCTCTCGTTGCTAGTTGGTTATTATTGTTTGTACCGGTTTCAAAATTGCAGTCATTACATAATCCTAGTGCCCTGACAATACTCTTTGAATCTTTAGTTTTCAGTTGTAGACCTGATTGAAAAGCAATTATTAGATCAGGTAAGTGAGTCTACGTATATTCAATTATTTTAAATTAAAAATAATGATAAATAAAATAATAAATAATTATAAATAATAAATAATTGTTATGAGATTTCATATAATTTATATCAAGTTAAAATAGAAAATTGAAATTTAAAATAAATAGAATAGAGATCATCAGGAGAAGCTGCTATGCTATAGGGTTCGGCCCCTATTCCTCAACCCTAAAAAACTAGTAACTTAATTTTTTAATATTTCGTTGATTTATATAATTTAAAATAATAAATTAATAAATAATCATTTGTTAATTAATAAATTAACAAATCACAATAATAACGTATGTATACGTACAAATGTTTTTAGGGTTTTAATTTATTTTTAATATTATTGTGTTAATTTACTATTTTCTGTTTGATGGTATTTTTTAAATAATAATATATGATTTTAAATAATAAATAATTATAAATAATAAATAATTGTTATAAAAGATTTTATATAATTTATATAAATAAAAGTAAATATTTATTTTAAATAAAACTTTTATTTAAAAATAAAAGTCAATTTTTATGAATTGACTAATAAATAATAGACGTTGTATCAGAATAAGGATTAGAGGTCATCAGGATGAACTGCTATGCTATCAGGTTTCGGCATTTACATTTTATCCAATATTTAATGCTAACTTGTGCGTATTTTTCACTATTGTAAGTTTTGTCAATTGCTCCATAGTACAAGATCGCAAAGTAGATCAAAGATCTACTTTGCGATGTCTGTGAATTCTATAGTTTTCCTTTATTGCCAAAAACGATTTGTGTTCTTAAAATTATAGCCTTGTTTCTCCGTTCCATTAGTTTTTATTTAAATTTGAAGTTTACCAATCTACGGTCCGTTGCTAAGCGAATTCAAGTTGCAACGTTAGTTCACCAAAATAATTGTTATGTAGATTTACACTACAAATAAAGAAACGAATGAAATACAGCTTGAAATAATTGAGTAATTACAGTAGACTTTAAATTACGCAGTCATGTTTTGATGAGTTAATCCATTGACCAGTTTACCAACTTGATTTATGACTTTAACCTTAAATTGACGTGTGAGGTTTTACACTGATCCAGTCTTGTAGAAATAGTCTGCTATTAGTACACCAAAGCTCAAAACAGAGGAATTGATGAGAGAATCGATCAGTGACATTCTGACCGCAGAATTTCAATAATCATATTTTATAATAGAAAATAGTTAATGTTTATAATAATACAATCTGTGCGAGGATTCGATGCTCGCAACTGTCTGAAATACTCAATGCCTGAAATATAATCTACAGATAAAAGTTCTTTGACGGATTAAAATAACTTTTATTAAAATTTAACTTATTCAAATTTGTGATTAGTCAATTACTCTTACCGTCTATGTCGACGAGACCCAGCATATTCTTAACGTGTTGTCTACTTACACTGTAACCAAGTGAGCTGATCAAAGTGGAAATTTCATCTAGTGTAATTCGCCCGTTACCATCCAAATCAAACAGATCAAATGTTTCTCTATAAGCTAGGATTGTTAGTGTTAGACAATATTTAATAAAAATAGTCTTTCATAATTACAGGCAAGCGTCTCCCCATCAATTTTAAATTCAGATAAAAGATCTTGATCATTGAAGTCGGTTGTACATTTATCTTTACTTCCAGTATCTTCCTTTTCGCTCTTACTCTATATATTATACGAAAATAAATTAAAAGTATTTTAATTTTCGATTATACTGCGGGTGGACGTTTCCCCGACTGGATAGACGCCGCATTTGTTCTGGATTTCATGCTTGTGTCCTACACCAGGTGTTTCAAGGGGATGATGCTGGTTTTGATAAAATTTTGGGTATGTTGTTACGTTAACTGCACTCTATCGAGTAAATATAGCTTCAACGACACAAAAAATGCACGTTTTCTAATTTTTGGGTTTACCCTTGCATATATTGAATTACCGAATTAGCTGATAAATCGATGCGTAATATTTTGGCGAAAACAAAATCATCAAGCTATTTTTACATACTCTAATCTCTATCTACACCGTTTACGATGTAAACAAGTACATTAAAACTTAAGTCATTACAAAATACGCAACCTCATAGTTTGCAACCTTTTTACTGTGTTACCCGATCGACACTTTGGAAACTGTAGAGCTTTACAGTGTAATGTGTAATTATTATATAATCGTTAGTTACTGATAAAATATTAACTCCATGTAAACTTGAATTTTCAATTAATCAGCTATATAATTAAAGAACAGTCCTGAAAAATGTTCATGAAACCCGCAATTACGACTTCGGGATTTTGAATTACGACGTTTTAAAAATTTTGTAAACTCTGCAAATGTGTATTATATTCAAACAATATTAATTACATTAATGAAGACGAGTATTTGCTAATATTATGAATTATTATGTTCATTATACTTAATTAGCTACTTTACAGGTAATCTTGTCAGTTTTATGGACCATGCAATTTTTTAAAGCCATTTTTTAATTCTTATTTTCAAAAGCGATTTTAAAATAATTTTAAATATTCATATTTTAAAGAATAAGAATTTAATAAATTTTGATTTTAGCCAAAAATACGATAATTAAAATTAGTCAAATATAATAATATATGTGTTAGTGTTACATCAAAATATGTGATAGTTAAATTAATGTATTTGCCAATTTTATCGTATTTTAATGATACTATTGGTTAACAAGGAATAATAACGTCTTCGTGAATAGCTAATACTCTGTGCTTGCATAATGTGAGGGGATGCACCTATTAATATTCATTGTTAAGTTAATCTAAGATATATGCAATTAAATTTTAAGAAAAATAATTCGGGTTCGTTTTACCATTCTCGTGAAAAGTAGCCTGCATTTCTGTAGAAATTTGAAGGATAAAATTAAAATTTAAATAATTTTATTTAACGAACATGAAAGGTCATTAATTCGCTGCTGTTTGTCACAGATTTATTCATATTATACAGTAATTATATTTTTTGGAATGGAAAATTGAATATGAAAAGCATGATTTTTTGCTTTTAATCTTTATTTTTTGCAATAATTTTCTCTTTGTATTAAAATTCTCGCTTTTCCGCAAACGTAATTTTAAATTCATTGAATCTTTTAAAATTCTTGCAAATTATCGATAAGAGTTGTGTTGTCAAAGAGCTAACAAGGTCGTAGAGCCTTTATAGACAATTTTATCAACTCTAAAATCGTCAAGCTTATCGTTTATCGTTGTTTATTTCGTAAAAGATACTTGATTTTTATTACAGATACTTTAGTCTTAATTAATGTATTCTTGTCGGTACAAAAATGAAATTATATGAAATTTGTGGTATAAAATAATAATTTATTTACAGCGACCGTTGAGATCAAATGATCGCTGGTGGTTTACTAAAAATTGCTATAAAAATAATGCAGCTTTGCCAGAGAGTATGTTATACTTTATCTATACAATATGGCAAAAAATCATGACACGGAAATAGCTTGAAATTGCAATTAATTTCTTCCGTAGTACCATCTGCTATATTTAATAGCAAGATGTCCTTTTAACTGTTCAGAAAACATCGCAATTTTTCACTGTACCACTTATTGAAATTGATGGATCTTCGTCTAATAGACATTTTTAAAATCATTGTGATTTGCAGTATATATTTGGCATTCTTTGTTAATGATCTTGACGAGAAGCTTTATTCTTTTAAATAAGTTGGATAAAACCGTTAACTTGTCATGTTCGTACGTGTTCAATTGAATACGTCGCAACATTTAAATTTTCAGAAAAGTAAATATGATCAATGCTTAGCATCGGGACTGTAAGGGTGTAAGAAAGTGTATTTTATAGTTTATAATTGAAATGAATCATTTTGTATTAATCATTTTTGGTTGCTACGTTATCAAATGCTTATAGGGCAGAATAATTTGAATATAATAGCTTAATTTAGTATTAAATTTAATTTTATAAGCTTACTGCAATAGAAGGTTGTCTTTCGAAAACTATCCAGTTAATATTTAAATAGCTCCTGCTATTATCGTCGATGATAATATCGTCGCTGATTACAATCAGCGTGGGTGGACCTCATCATCAGTGAGCCCACGCTGATTGTAGTGTACAGTGATGCTGATAGGATTCAAACAACCACATGAGGATAATATCAAGCCGACCAGTGAAGAATAAGAATTTAATAAATTTTGATTTTAGCCAAAAATACGATAATTAAAATTAGTCAAATATAATAATATATGTGTTAGTGTTACATCAAAATATGTGATAGTTAAATTAATGTATTTGCCAATTTTATCGTATTTTAATGATACTATTGGTTAACAAGGAATAATAACGTCTTCGTGAATAGCTAATACTCTGTGCTTGCATAATGTGAGGGGATGCACCTATTAATATTCATTGTTAAGTTAATCTAAGATATATGCAATTAAATTTTAAGAAAAATAATTCGGGTTCGTTTTACCATTCTCGTGAAAAGTAGCCTGCATTTCTGTAGAAATTTAAAGGATAAAATTAAAATTTAAATAATTTTATTTAACGAACATGAAAGGTCATTAATTCGCTGCTGTTTGTCACAGATTTATTCATATTATACAGTAATTATATTTTTTGGAATGGAAAATTGAATATGAAAAGCATGATTTTTTGCTTTTAATTTTTATTTTTTGCAATAATTTTCTCTTTGTATTAAAATTCTCGCTTTTCCGCAAACGTAATTTTAAATTCATTGAATCTTTTAAAATTCTTGCAAATTATCGATAAGAGTTGTGTTGTCAAAGAGCTAACAAGGTCGTAGAGCCTTTATAGACAATTTTATCAACTCTAAAATCGTCAAGCTTATCGTTTATCGTTGTTTATTTCGTAAAAGATACTTGATTTTTATTACAGATACTTTAGTCTTAATTAATGTATTCTTGTCGGTACAAAAATGAAATTATATGAAATTTGTGGTATAAAATAATAATTTATTTACAGCGACCGTTGAGATCAAATGATCGCTGGTGGTTTACTAAAAATTGCTATAAAAATAATGCAGCTTTGCCAGAGAGTATGTTATACTTTATCTATACAATATGGCAAAAAATCATGACACGGAAATAGCTTGAAATTGCAATTAATTTCTTCCGTAGTACCATCTGCTATATTTAATAGCAAGATGTCCTTTTAACTGTTCAGAAAACATTGCAATTTTTCACTGTACCACTAATTGAAATTGTTGGATCTTCGTCTAATAGACATTTTTAAAATCATTGTGATTTGCAGTATATATTTGGCATTCTTTGTTAATGATCTTGACGAGAAGCTTTATTCTTTTAAATAAGTTGGATAAAACCGTTAACTTGTCATGTTCGTACGTGTTCAATTGAATACGTCGCCACATTTAAATTTTCAGAAAAGTAAATATGATCAATGCTTAGCATCGGGACTGTAAGGGTGTAAGAAAGTGTATTTTATAGTTTATAATTGAAATGAATCATTTTGTATTAATCATTTTTGGTTGCTACGTTATCAAATGCTTATAGGGCAGAATAATTTGAATATAATAGCTTAATTTAGTATTAAATTTAATTTTATAAGCTTACTGCAATAGAAGGTTGTCTTTCGAAAACTATCCAGTTAATATTTAAATAGCTCCTGCTATTATCGTCGATGTTTAAAAATAGATAAATTTAGTTTTGATTATTGGATAAGGTAAATTTAGATAATATACTTTACAACCATTTACTCGGTGTTTCTTTGTCAAGCTCGTGTGTATCATAACGCTTTGATTAATTAACTTGCACCTTTCATTTTAAATTCACTGGTAAATTTTTCGACAAACAAGTCAAGTTACTATTGGGTAAGTATAAATATCGCCTTGATTTTTACTGCAGGACAAATACGCTCCGTAATATTACTCACCGATGATTGCCTTTATATTAAATAGTTAAATTATTTAGCACATTAATGAGACAAAACGGCAAGAGAATCGTTTAAGAGTTTTTTTTTCTATGACAGCATCAATAGATATAGTAATTTAGTTTCAAGTAAAGATATTAATGGGGATATATGCGGAACAAGTTTGCTTCTGTGTGTTATACTATTATAACTGTTATATTGTTTTTGATTAATTATTGATTAATGTTTTATTTATTGATTATATTGTTTTTGATTTTAATCCAAGTAAATTTCGATTTATCGAAACTATATTCCAGTTTCGATTTATGCTTTGGATTTATCAAAGTTTGTCATTTGATTTCTTTCTAATATTTCAGATTGAAATAGAGATTCAGTAAAATGAACACGGATAGTCAATCATTTGATTTAGTTAGCGGTAAGCTATCTGGTTTCATCGATCATTCGTCGTTAGACGTCCTTCGAACAGAGATACTAAATCGTAAGCGTACACTTCGCGCTGACCATCAAATAAACAGCAAACCATTTATAAAGAAGGGTTCTTCAGCCAAACGCTTTTCAAGCAAGAAATCAACGAAATCAGCAAAGTTTGACACCTCACGAGCTGATGAGGAATATGAGCGCAGCCGTCAATGTTTGCTAAATAAAGCTGCCCTGTATGATAAGTTATCGGCTGTAGATGCCACGCCACTTGCTGATGAAGATAACCCCTTCCTAGTCGATTTTGAGAAGAAGCACTTTTCCAACATTAAAAATGCAGTTTTCTCGAAATCCGGAGAAACTGTAGAATTTGTCGACAAGTTTGGAAGAACACGACATTGTGAACGTAAAAGTTTAGCTGAATTTCAAGGTCTAAGCGCGCCAAACATTTACAATGACGAAAAGAAGTCAATTTTTGCCAATAAATCGACTGATCAAACGAATAATCCTGATCACGATGCTTCGTTGGAATTTTGCAATGATCAGTATAGAGAGAAGCTACGTGCAAAGTGGGCAGATGATCTTGAGCTGATATCAAATTCTGCTGACGTTCACTACGAACATATACGATTCAACGAGGTTCGCAATCTTGGCACATCATATTTTGCGTTTAGTCGAGATCCAGTGGAGCGATCAAAACAATTAAAACGGTTCAAAGACATGCGCAAAGATACATTACTAGCACAAGAACGCATTGTTGTCGAAAATTTGCAGCGACAAAGTCAACTTAATGAACGTCTTAGACGTGTTCGTCAGAATCGTGGCATATCGGCAGCTATTCCAAATAACGATGATGATATACCGCTGTTAATAGCCGACCTTTTAAATGCAGTTGAAGAAATTGTAAAGCTCAGAAGCGAAATTGATCACCAAATAAGCGAGGCACAGAAAGCTGCCGCTAAGACAGAAAGGAGTATTTACTATCGAGCAGATGACAGCAGTTATAATAGTAGACAACATTCCGTTAATAATAATTTTCTTAAATGTATTGAAGACTCGCGTAAATTACGCGAGCCAGAATTTGCTCCATGTTATAAAAATTGATATTTTGTAATTTATTTTGAGATTGTAATTACATGCGATGGCTGATATTCAACACGCTGGCATCAGGATATCTTATGGGTTGCGGAGATATTATTCAGCAATATATAGAGAAATCTCGTGATAAGGAGCGTACATGTAACATGGCCTTGGTTGGTTTACTAGAAGGTCCTGCACTCCACTACTGGTATCAATCATTAGATTGCCTAAAATGCTCAATTTTTAAAAAGATCCTCCTTGATCAGACGATTGCTTCTCCATGCATAAATATTTTCTTTCTCAGTACAATATCCATGCTTGAAAACAACGGTCGAACAGATCATATCAAGAACGATTTATACAATAAGTTGCACAAGCTTTATATTGCAGATTGTTGTTTTTGGCCAGCTCTACAGTACTTTAATTTCCGTTATATACCTAAACAATTTCGTGTTTTGTATGTGTGTGGATTAACAATTGTATGGGATACTATATTATCTAGATTAAAATTTAACGACTATTTATCTTCCTCGCATTTATTGTATTCTAAATTTGATGTTGCTATCTAATAGATTTGGATACTCTTAAGAATATCTTGATCACCTGAAGTTAAACAAACATAAGATTTATTAAAAAAGTTATCATCGTAATTTTCATATATAAATTTTTGGCTTCGGTTATCATTTATAAAGCCAAAATTGTGGTCAACATAATATTGTTAAACGTATATTGTTAATCCGTTGTTATTTAATAACTTATTAATAACTACATTCTTTGAGTAAAGAATCTATTGTTAAAATTAGTAGTCATGGTCCGTAAATTACTAAATTTACGGACATCATGAGTAATCTAATAGCTCTTTAAATTGACAGAAGTACAAGTTTATATTATCCTTACCTTCATGATCCGTAATCAATAGATAGAAAAAGTCTGGACTTATGCGATAATTCCAAACTTGTTGTTGAAGGCGATTTTAGATGTAATGAGTTATCAGTAATTAAATACTGTATTTCCAAGAAAATTATTGTCCTTGTCTGATTGAGTCGAAACTGGAATTTCAAACAATAATCAACAGTTAATCTTCTTTTCCTTCAGCGTTTGTTCCGCTTCGTTACGGATTCTGCCTAAAACGTGGCCGTAACATTGTAGTCGCCTCTCGGGAAGTTCATCGAGACAGCATTTCATAATGTTGATGCGACGGTTCTTTTACGGCTGGCTTGTCACGAAGTCTATCGCCAACCATTCTCCTTTCTCAGCACGGGCTTGAGCCAGCCATGACAGAGTTCATAATGCACAGTTAATGAACACTATAATATCAGTGAAAGCCATCGGTATTTGATGCTGAAAAATCACAGATTAATAGATTTTTATTATTTATCGAAATGATTTATTCAAAATGCTGTCACTTAATATATAACAGTCAGTAATCCACTTCACAACTTGTAACATACACGGTTGGTTTTATAATCTCTCACAATTTTCAAAAGCTACAATTTCTACGTTACAAAATTTGATGCAGTGGTTAAGAAGGTAATTAGCATGCGAAACTACTTCACTTGTATCGGCTAACTCTATCCTATATTTCGTTATTTGTCATTTAAATAAAATCTATAGTTGGAGCTAGAAATTTTACAGGTGAACCCTCATTATGGGGTGGTATAGTTGTTTTGAATATATTATGTCATTTTGTAATTGTCAAATTCTTATTCGTATTATTCATGAGACAATGGCTGAGATATAATATCAAATAATTTAAATTTTTATAAGAAAATTCCAGATGATAAAATTAAAAATTAATTTAAAAATTAAACTATATTAACCGGACTTGCCATTTATTAGTGATAATTTTCTTAATTTTCGATTTAAGAAATTTGTTTATAGACTAATATTTCTAGACTTTCTAGACGGATAAGAATTTTTAGCCCTAAATTACCTCACACGGTACTATTTATATTTGTTTTTTACTTTTGTGGGTGTATATAACTATTGTTTAAAATTAACTTGACGGAGCCTGCTGCAATCATGCACTGTTTACCGATCCGTTGCATACTTAACAACATCATAAATTTTCATAAAAACAAGCAGTTAAATAATATCACGAGAAGATTACCTTATCTAGTTAACAGCACAAGCAGTTGTGTAAAAGGCAAATATATTTCCAATGTTGCGTTAGTACACAGTTCACATACATTATTGCACTTCTGATAATGCAGATTATAAGGGATTTCACGAGTAAAAGTGGGCTGGAAATTAGGGATTCAGTCCATTATAAGCAATCTACAACCTCAGGGAACTATAGGCAAATTAAACATTTTATTATAATTTCATCTGATAATTAAGATTGTATATAAATTATATAAAATATAAAATATTATAAAAATATTATTTATAACATATTTGTATTTTTTATGTCTAGATTAAAAGACTATGAAAGGACCGTATAAGAGTAATTGTCTCATAAAGGAAAATTATGTATTATCGATAGAATAAAACGATGACTGTTCTTTCGTTTTAAATGTAGCTTGGTTTATTCCAGGTGAATATATTGTGTTTCAATATTTTTGACAGAGATTATATTATAAACTCAATTTTACTGCCTTCTCACTGTCAATAATATTTAAAAACAATATATTTACCTGGAATAAATTATATCCAAAACATAGGAACAGCCATGGGTATTCCATTGACATCGACGCATACTACAATCTACATGGATGATTAGCGGAAATACACATTTCCGCTAATTATTTTAAATTTATTTTTAATATTATTGTGTTGATTTATATATTTTACCATTTTCTGTTTGATGTTACTTTTATAGTAACCTAGTTTAAAATATGGCTAAATTAAATTATCAAAATGATTTTAAAAACAGTCAATGTCATTTTAATATGACATCTTTAATATATAAATTAATAAAAGTTTTAATTTAATTTAATGTTAATTTAATTTAATGTTTTTAAGGATTAAAGGTAATTGAATCAAAATAAATAAATGAATAAGTCAAATTTTAATAAATAATAAATAACAAATAAATTAAATTAAATTTTTGATAATAAATAACTTTTCATATAACTTTTATCAAGTTAAAATTCAAAATTGAAATTTAAAGTAAAAGTTAAGATCTATGACCTGACTAATAAATAACAGACGATGTATCAAAATAAGGATTAGAGGTCATCTAATCTTTAGGAACTGAAATCTTCTTCTTTTTTAGCGTTTGTTCCGCTTCGTTACGAAGTACGCTTTTTCCACTGTCAAGCCAATGGGCGTTATTGATTGTTGATGTTTGTTTGTACGAAGAACGCGGCCGTACCATCGTAGTCACTAATTCGCGAAGTTCATTCAGACACCATTTCGTACTGTTGATGCGACGATTTTGTTTTACGACTGGCTTGCCACGAAGTCTATCGCCCACCCTCCTTATTTCTCAGCACGGGCTTGGGACCGGCCATGGCGGAAATATAGTTTATATAGTTTATTAAAAATATAGTTGACTGAATATAGTTTACTGAAATATAGTTTATAAAAAATTATATTTTGTTAAATTATTTAAAATAATTATTTTTATTTTAAATTAAATTAAAATAATGCAAAATAAAAATTAAATAATTAAATAATAAATAATTACAAATAATTTAAATTTAAAATAAAGGTTAATATTTATAGATTGACTTATGAATAATAGACGATGTATCAGAATAAGAATAAAAGGTAATTAAATCAAAATATATAAATCAATAAATCAAAATTTAATAATTAGATAATAAATAATTATAAATAATTTTTATATAAGATTTCATATAACTTTTATCAAGTTAAAATTTAAAATTGAAATTTAAAGTTAAAGCCAAGAAATATGAATTGACTAATAGATAACAGACGTCGTAACATAATAAGGATTAAAGGTCATTAGGAGTAACTGCTATGTTATCAGGTTTCGGCCTCTATTCCTCAACCCAATATAGCAGCGGGATCAGATACATGCTGATGACGTATTTTCTTTGATGAAATTTGATTATATAGAATCTTATTTTATCTTGTGTAAGTATAGTCACAATATGATATACGAACGTGGCCTAAAGCTCAAACAAGCACCACCGTCGGCGATACAATTGAATGAATTTTAAATAATCAAAATTTACGGACTTAATAGAAAACAAATATGAAAATAGAATATGTAATGAATACAAGATGCTTGTTGTAAAGTATGCACGTATATATTCACCACTGAAAGTTATCAACAAAAAATCAATGAAAGTCAGAGGATTGGATAAAACAAGTTGGTAAGTTGGAATATTCCTGATTGAAATCTCAATAATTCGACGACAATCTTTCATCAGACAATGCAAGTTGGTGGTATATTTAATAATGACAACTTTGTGCTGCAGGAGGAAATACACCCGATAAAAAAAGATCGGAAATTTAATAGTAATCACAATACTACTCCTGTAGCACCGAACCAGATGTATAACACATTACCAAGAAAATTTATTGAAAATTTCAAGAGCATAATCGTTTTTGTTAATAATGATCCGTTATTGATAAAGAATTATTGGAGCTGGATCAAAGAAAGGATGAAATTTTATTTGATATTTCGCTTTATTTTAACGTTAATCTGCTGGAAAACTCGCTTGTACAAGCCGATTCAGGCTTCGGTGAAAATTACGAATTTAAAGCGTGACCTAAACGTGGAAAATTTGATGGCTCTTGAAAAAATATACTTGATCAAAAACATTTTCCTTATAACGGGTGAAAGGGTCAACTCTTTATCAATTGAATTCTCAAACACATCAGGAGATAATGCATTGTTAATGGCTAACTCAACTTGCAACCCCTTTATGGGTTGCAATTTGGAAATTGAACATGTTTTTTCCACAATTTAACACGCCATTGCAACCGGTGTCACAGGTGCGGCCACTGGGGGTCCAGCTGCAAACTTAAACAGATATGTGGCATATGCGATTCAAAAGACAATGTTTACGGATTCGACTCAGGCCTGGAATCTCCAAATTGCTGTAGCTGCTGGCTTAGCCACCCCACATGGTCCCGGAGATATAACAAATTCAAAGAATATCAACAGCGGCACGTGTTAATTGCAGGGGTAAAATATCATCATTGAAAGATGCGGCCGCTCTGTCTTCACAGTCGCACCTGTCTTCACAAGTGCGGATGTGATTCAGCGTATCGAAGCAAAGTACTGAGAAAATCTTAGACAAATGGAGGGCATGATTACCAAGCTGGTGGAGGCCTAGGTGATCCCTCTTTTCCCAACTCCGGCGATCGACTCAAAATCATCAAGCAAGAGATATCCATCATCTAATGATACTGTCCCCGCTTAGGTTATCGAAGAAGGGCAATAAATAGTGATTAATAAACAATGCCTTGGCATATGATGTAATTTTCTTCAGCAAGGATCGGCTAAGTTGTCCCTCTGTTGAGGCTAGAGGAAGAACGACCTTCTCTCATCTGGGTCCAATTAGGTGGTTTAGCTCCCCATCCTGGTCACACCTACACAATGGTTGGTAGTTTCGAACTGTTTTAACTTAATATCATTCAGTAGAACTCGGGAGGTGCTTCTGCTCTTAGCCTTCTATTAGGTCGAGACGCCGATATTATTGTCTTTCAGGAGACTAGATATATCCGGACCTCAGAACATTACTCAATTTTTACCAAAGCACATAACTACCAACTTCACTCCGTGTATAACCCCTCCTCACTCCTCTTCATCTCAAGGTATTCTAACCTTAATTAAGAGTAACTTAAGATCTTCCATCTTATTGAATTATTCTTGCCCTGTCTTATTTAGCGATAACTTTTTGTAGGAACTGTAAATGCATCAGCATATTCAATATATATCGTATATTGGGTAGCGGCTATGACATGGTACTTGATGACTTCACCGACAGAACTGGTTATTCGATTAATGCATCACTCTGCAGAACAAGGAATAAATATCTTATTCACAAACCACCGTTCCCCAACCTTTATTGCACAAAAACAAATTCTCTCCTCGATGTGATAAGTGGCTGTTAAAGCAATTTTGTATTGAGCAGTCGCGCCAACAGTTGTCCACATCGCTCGACCTACTCCGTTGTCGTCTAGAGAAAGATACGTTGCTGATGAGGTTCCACTTTTATCCAATTAGAGTGACATTCTTCCATGCAGCTATCCGACTTTCTTGTTGTAGGAAATGCGAGTCTGACCCGATTAAATTCATACCTCACATCGCAATCTACCGCAATACTTTCGACCACCTATAAAGGTCGACTATTTAATTTCACTCCGACAAAACTCAAGGTCATTGCAAAAATGCTACAGCTTCCCAATCTCTCTGTTCCCTTCAGACAGGCCCACTTAAAAGAATACTGAAGCTCTAGATATAGACTTCAGCTGGGTGGGGATAAGGTTAGCATTGCTCGTCTTAATTCGTCTCAGTCTTCCCTTTGGAATATATTCAAGAAGGAGAAGTTTGTTTGCTGAAAGGAGAGGACATCGGCCTGGATCGGTAGAATAGGCCTTGATAAAGTTTAGGAGAAGTCACTATCCTTATGCAATTATGGAGCCTCTCAATATCCCCACTCAATCCCATCTTGGGGTGACAACAGGAGTAGGGACAAATCTGTTCAGATATCATGAATTCCTGGAGGTCACTTCCGGGTACCTCATAAACCCAGGCGCTACTTTCCACTCGTGTATGTCAGCTTTTGACAGGCAGTCAGAGAAAGTATATCGCCATCACAATGCTTTTAGCTACTTCCTCTAATATAGTCAGCATAAACATCAGCCAAAGGGTATTTTAAGCAAAGAAAAAATTATTTACAAATCCTAAAGATCTGCGGCCCGTTTTTATTCAAAACTCCATCATCTCCATCTACGAAAAAGCGCTTGCTCATAGAATCCGCGCCTATCTATTTAGGCATAATTTAATCCCGCCAGGTTTTTATGGGTTTGAAAAGTCACTCGGTTCATTCAGCAATTAGTGAAGTGCATCGGTTTTGCCAATATAACAGTCGACAGCTTAATGTGACTGTTGTTTTTGACTTTTTGCTGCATTTGACAGTGCCTCCATTCCTTTTGCTATCTCTTCTCTCAGGTCCCTCGGATTGCCTGCGAGTATTGTTAACAGCGTGAAGATTTTGCTTTTTTACTAAGCGGTTCCTTTATGAATACGACCTGGATGTACGTCAGTTTTATCCTATTACGGGTGTGCATCAAGGCTCCCCGCTTTCTCTTATTGTATACCTTGCTGTCCTCATTGTACTTTTCAAACATTCGAAACGCGATTATCATCTAGTGGTATACGCCGATAATACAACATCCATGTTTTCTGGTCGCAGGTGCAAAGATGTGTTCTCGGACACCAGCCGCTTCTTTTTAAGATTAAAAGAACAGCTACCCCTTTCCAAACTATTTTCTCAACTCCTCCAAATCGCAGGTTGTCGTCTTTAACGGCTCTTTAATGGCAGAAAAACATAAGGAGACTAGCAATATCTTCTCTATCTTTCATTTTTAACAATCAACCCTTTCCAACCTTCACACATCGAGTAAGATATCTGGGGTTTACCATTCTGTTTAAATGGTCTGCAGGATCAGACTTGAATGGGTTCAAGAGAGTTAGATGAAGAGAGCTAGATGTGCCCTGAGACGGAACCAGCATCTATCATTAAGACGGAGTGCTCAGATGCGCATCCGGAGTACCTAGTCAATCTCGGGGCTAGTTTTCTTTTCAATAGATCGCTCCCAGAGCAAAGATTAAGGTTTATAATGTTCCTTACGTCGAAATTATCGACTATGGTACACCTCGATTGGATGGAAGGCGGTACGTCGATGTATGGTGGTGGGTTCTGATGTTTTTGTTATGTTATTAGCTGAATGTTATTTTTGTAGTAAAAGAATCCTTATTATTGAAAGTTATAAAAGTGTACAAATAGGATTCCACTACGAAATTCATGGTAATAATAATTGCATCACGCGGAACATTATTAACTTGGGAGAATACAAATAATGCAATGTTCAATACCTCGGCCAGACTCAGCGATTGTTGAGTGAAAGGCTAACGAACAGACGTGTAGATGTTAAGAGATTATTAAAACAAACATAAACTCAACGAGAATCAACAAAGCAAATCACATAATACAGATTACTGGCATGGGGGGGGCTCAGATCCCCCATGACCTGAGGCCATAGAAGAAAAAGAGTTGGAAGACTGATGAGCTGCTGTTCGACTTGACTTACTATTGTTATATCTGATCTTGTTTGTTGCATGTTATCATGTTTTTTTGTGTAGTTAAGAAAGTCTTTATTTATTATTTATTAGATTACTGGCACGTGAAAAACGTGAGGGGAATGACATATATATAACATACGGTAATTGCTAGTAATCTGGACGACTACACAACCAGATTAAAAGCTGAAAAAAAAATAAATATAGGGCACGTCAATTACAAACATATCAAAATTCGGGATTAAATAGAAAGATAATGTATAACAACCATAAAAATTACGACTAAACAACACAAGAATTCTTTTGTAAAAATAAAGAAAAATACATGTGCTTTTGCATAAATTCAGCGACATTATTTGAAATATAAGCAAAATGTCGAATAATGCATAGCCGTAAATTGTACTTTCTTCCACCAGTTTAAAAGCTAAATAGAAGTATATATGTGCAAATTGTAAGTTCTTTTATTTTTAGAACAAAAATAGGCAGTTACAATTCTTGGTTAAAAAATAAAAGAACTATCAATTTGCTGAAGAAGGTGATCTGGCACCAAAGCATACGATAAGAAATATTTGTTCTTGAAATGTTGTCATAAAACCCTAACAATTATATAATAGAGTTTCAGAGAGGATCACAACCGGCAGTTCTCTCAAAATTCAATATATATAACATTATATATATTACAACATAATAATATTATAAATGTTAAAAATACATAATTGTGACGTTTCTTCGGTCGCATATATTGCAATATATTAATTATAATGTCCAACTACAACCATTTCTTTCTATGACGAATTGTAAAATTCTTTTGTTAAATGATTTTATATATTCACCGTTTTCTTGCATTTCTTATAAGAAATTGATGAAACATGTATTTTACAGATATAATTTTAATCATTCTATTAAGGGTTCAACTGTGCATATTCAATAGAAGATAGTATTTATAGACAATTGAGCAAAAGTGTCATAAATGATGCAATGCGGCGGAATTAGTAATCATCAATTATTAATCAGCATTCAGGTAAAATCTTTATTATCACTAATCTTAGTTTTATTGAGAATTATGCAATAAAATGTTTTACATAGGATTTGACAATTAACGAGCCTTAATTATTCAAGTATATCATACAACTCAAATATATAACATATAGTTTATGATGGCTCCATTAGATATATTTTAAATTCTCAAATCATATCATAAGATGAATTCGGAACCGCTATAATGTGAGATCGACGAGACGTATGCCTGATAACACAGAAGTTTCTTCTTATTCTTATTTTCATCCTAGCACACCCGGTATATTTTTATCAAGCATTCAAACCTGGCTTACTTGGACACATTGAGGATACAAAATTAAGAGATGCAATAACATTCCTGTTTTTATTTGAAAATACTTTGTATAGAAGCGTCACGCCGTGTTAAATCATACGTGCATTTTAGTAATTGATGTATTATAATTGAACATAGGGATTGTTCAATTAGGGATTGAACAAAGAGATTGAACATATCTATCTACAAATATTTAGTATTTTCATTGACAACAACTCTAATAAAAGGGAAAATATTTTTATTTGAAGGTTTACAATTACCTAGTAAATCATATGTATTAAAATAACGTTGTTGCGGTACAAGATCGTAATGTCATATTCCTGCTAAGGACAGGAAATATGGCTAAGTTTTGAAGCGTATATCGATATACTTATAAAACAGTAATTTTTATAATTATAAAAGTTAGAATTTGCATGACATGTTTAATATGCGAATAAATATACAAAATTTTAAATAATATATCGTTTATTATATCGTTTTAAATATCTTGAACTGGTTCAGTTAAATACAGAATAAAGAATTTATTTAAAATTCTTTATCTTTGATCTATATTCAAAGTACAAACAAATTGATCTATTTGCTTGGAAATGCATCGAACAAGAGCAATATAATTTAAAATGTAATAAAAACATTTACTATATCGACGATGTGTTTAATTTCATTTCCTAGCGATAGTTCGTTCTACAAATGAATTAGACGACATATTTATATAGTATACTCAAGTTTATAAGGTAATCCGATAAACCCAAAATCGGATAATCATAATTCTATATACGGAGTCATTTATAATAAACTAGGCGATGTTAAGATATGTCTACTAAAAGTACACAAATATTGTCAACAATTTTTCCGGAGCACAACCGTTTCAACAATAGAGATAGTACCAATCACTTCCATAAATAAATTTACAACTGAGCAGCATCCTTCAATTTAAAATTGGTCAATACATTTTATTTAATATATAAATAAAATATTATATAATATCAACATAACATATTTTAGATACAAAAAATATCAAACAAGATAAATTGATTAGGTCATTAAAGTGAGTTTTGAAAAATCCACTTTAATCATTTATTGCTTAATAGAATAACATATTTTTTAGTTTTAAATCGCTTCAAATAAAATTATTTTCTATAACATTTAGTTTAGAATAATAAATGAATTAACCATAATATATTCGTGTAAATTGCCATGCTTGATTACCATGTTAAATAGTGACAAAATTCATGAAATCATTGGTTTATGACGTTTCAGCTCTTTGCCGAAATTCCGTACATTTGACACATTAAATTAGTGTCAAAAATTAGCAAAAAAAAACAAATAACTTTATAAAAGCAATATAAAACATAAATAATAATTTATAATATATAATTATAATTTGTAAACATAAATGCTTATAGTTATTTAAAGATCTTTGTAATCTATTAATAGAGTAAAATGTAAATTCAAATAAATTTATAAAAATTATATTATCAATAATCATATTGGTTATTAATTAATAAAATGCATTCGTTAGAATCTTTATTGGCAATAATATTTTAAATGTTATCCAGTATTTCATCACGTATTTATCTTAATTAAGTAAATTGAAAAATACTAAAATTTAAGTGAACAATTTTAAAATGTAATAAATAATTTTGGTAAAATTACTTCAAATTATTGTTCAATTATCAGTCAAAGTAAATGACCACATGTCAAATGTAAATTATTTTTGGTTTTTTATAAGCTCTTACTTAATTTATACAACTAAATAAATTCTCTAGAAATTAAGTTTGTTCTATAATTTGTAAAATCAAACTTTCCAATCAAAATTTTATTAGTTTAAAAGATTAATCTTAATATTAATTATTAATTATTTTAAATTAAAGCGGTGATTGTGGGAGAACATTATAGACATGAGAAGTATTTTTATTGAATAAAAATTGCTGAGCTTTCGACCACCAAGGTCATTATCATACAAAAAATTTAAAAATATTACGTATATAACACAGAATTGATCTGGAAGAAGTCAATGTTTGACTTCCTCCAGATCAATTCTGTAATACAGTTGATTAGATTTAAAATTTGAGATCATCGTAACCTAGCACTTATATTTCCCGATGGAGTTCTCGATTTTTTTGAAAATACAATTAAATACTGACTGAATTGTGAACTATCGTTTTGAATTTACTGTTAATTTGGTAGCAATTAACTCTGGGAAAAACCTACATTTAACGGACAAACTAAAAACATTATTTGCAGGTATTAATTTGTTGGGAATTTCATCGTTTTCGAAAACTTCGGTTATAATTTACTAAGAGTTTTAATTAAATCATACATTCTTGTTTTGCCATCTATCTTATCTGAAATTACTTCAAATCATTGTTCAATTATCAGTCAAAGTAAATAACCACATGTCAAATGTAAATTATTTTTGGTTTTTTATAAGCTTTCAATTAATTTATACAACTAAATAAATTCACTAGTGAAATCAAACTTTCCAAGCAAAATTTAATTAGTTTAAAAGATTAATCTTAATATTAATTATTAATTATTTAAAATATTAATTGTATTTGAACGTCAGCTTCGGCAGATAATAAAAATTAAGTTTTGAAAATTCTACCACTTCTAAATTCTGCATCTAGCCCTAAATAGTTATAGCCCTCTCTCTAAATCTGAGCTGTCAATAGTTTCTTCTATTAACTGAAAATAAAATGTTCTTTATATTAAATTATTTTTTAGATACAATGTTTATATAATACATTAAATCCCATTTGATTAAATTATATTATTTTAAAAGATCAGCATATGTAAATGTTCAGTTTGGTTTTTATAAGGAATTAGTTTGTTTATCGCGAATGCCTGCAAATTATGCGGGTCGATTATGATATGTTTAACTTATAGATTTGTTCAAATTGTTTTTTATTGTTTTCCAATTTTATAATTTTTTATGCATCAATTTTATAAACTTATTTTCTATAATTTATTTATTAAACTTGCAAGGCTTCACCGAGTTACCCACAAATGTTTCTCTAAGAAGGAAACATTGTTATATTGTTTCCCAATTTAAAATGCCACATACAATGTATAACAGTGCGATTGCTTCCAGGTGACATCTTGCCTTTTCATTAATGTTGCCCTCATTGGTAATTGAAAATGCTCGCGTGCTGATCGAATTATCTCAAAACACATTGACGCAGATCGACATAGAGCAAACCCAATGAAAGGTTTCAAGCGACAACTACAGTTTGTATCAGGAATTTTATATCGATTTTAGGGAATCAGCAACAAATTTAAGAATTAAGAACCTAATTAAAAATCTTTGTTCATCTGATTTAAGATCAGAATCTTTTATTTCTTTTAAATCTCAATATCTTGTTGTTGTATTTGAGTGGAATACTAGTGACCTGGAGCTGAATAAAGTTTCACTACGAATACAGCACATTAACATACATAATTTAAACGCTGCTTCGTCACACAAGTCGTATTTTGAATTATGTATCAAATCCATCTGTCTTATATGACACTGCAAATGTGATACCGCACTTGTGTGGTGTGGATTCGATCCATATGTCTATATCATCTTAAAATTGTTTAATAGATATTAATTTGCACTACGCTGCCTTTATGCTCATAATTTTGAATTTAATGCCATTTTACATCAGATCAGTTCATATTTATCATATTTATGTATGATAAATATGAATGAATATATGAAATAAATAAATACGAAAATATGTATAAATATTTTTATGAAAATATGTATAAAATGAAAATATGTATAAAAATATACATATATTTTTATATTTTCATATTTATATTTCTATATTTATAACACATATTTACTGATACAGCAAATTAAGACTCTTAATAGTCTTAGTAATCAGTCTTAGTCTATGTAATTCAGACTATTTTATATTCTTAATTTATTGGAAAAAATCATTTTGCGCGTTAAGCATTTATCTTAAGTATGATTTTTCAATGATGGGTACATAATGAAGAATAAAAGAATGAAGAATTTAATTCTTAGAAATTCTATTTTGCAGGTTTTTCTAGATTTTCGAGTCCAAATAATCAAAAAGGCAATATTATATCATTTGTATCGTTTCATTTTCGATATATTATCATTTCAGTTCTAAGGCAATATATGTTGATGTAGAATTGTTGTCAAAGGCTCAAACCGTTTTTGAATTCTTACGACAGTTTCTTAACAAAAATTTTATTTTTTCACCCTTCGTAATCCATTCCACTGAGAGCATAAATTTATTATTAACTTAAGTTTTGAATATTTACTGTATTTTTAATGTCATATTTTGCTATAGACACATTAGTAACATATTTCATGGGGCTAGTTATTAATATATTAAACTGAAGGCATTGCCTATCAATGATAAAGTGCCGAAGAGGCAGTATTGCTTTTGCGCCTCATCATTTGATAGCAAAATGATAATTTACAAATACTTAGCAGGTGACCACTATGTAAATGAGAACTATACACAACGACAAGGCTTAGCAGCTCACCTACTCAAATCGAATGTTTTCTTTGGTAATTGTCTTACCGAAGTAACGGGCATAATATGTATGCGTGGAAGTTTGCTGAACTCATCTCCTTTGTGGAACGATTTATTGCTGTATATGATGTTGACGATTTAGAATAAAGCGTTGTGTTTGTTCCATTATTTTATTATATTTTTATCATTATAACATTTCATTTTCATTATAAAATTTTCGTTACCGTTTTTGAATTATTACGACATTTCTTAACCAAAAATTCAATTTTTCACCCTGCATAATCAATTCCATTGACAGCATAAATTTATTCGATATGTCATTATATTAAAGAAATCCTTGCTAATGCAAATCTCTTGATGCGATCGACAGAAAACTTTGCGTGATCCGTTTTTGCAACTGAACATACTCGGAGGTCACGATAGGTATATACCTCAATGATCGGGGAGCTCGCAACCACATGGAAACTGATCTTGCAAGGGATATGTTTATTTTTGTTAGTAACCAGGCTACAGAATCCGATTATTGGGCTGCCTTTATTAATAGTCCTAAAAGTTTATGTATTATATTGACTTTTAAATAATTAATTGAACAAACCATTTTAATTTTATTTTCTTATTAGGTTGTCACGTTATTCAGAAGATGGAGAAAAATGCCTATTCCCGGTCGAGTAGATAAAAAGCGTACTCCGGATAGAACACGATCAATTCCGGTTTCTTTGAAAAATATCCAGCTGCATCTCGTTCATCCAGAAGGTACCGGGCCATGGTCAAACCCTAATGTAGCAATTGAAAAAACTATTGAAAAGGAAAACACTTCAGCGTCACCTAGTAAACTGTTCGTCGTTACACTATTAGGTCGCAACTTTAAAGAACCCTACTTTGTCAAAGAGGCACTACAAACTCTTGGATTTGAGGGTATAGAAGTACGGAAATGTAATCAGGTACTTATTTATTCAAATTTAACCTAAAACGAAATGCCTAACGAGATTGACAATGAATCATATACGCCAATTGAACTTTTTTTTTATTTAAAACTGTAAATCTTACAGAATGCCCATAAATAAAGGTGTTTTGATTATGTCATTAAAAGCCAAAAATATTTTATTTATTTTTAATAATAATTGGGTTTTCTTCCCATTAAACACTGCCACTCTTTATGTGTTTGATTAACAAAGTAAGCGAGGAAAGTCTTTAAATAAGACTTCATTCATTAATTTTTTATTTATTAAATTATGTTTTCTGAAGTTTTAGTATACTTATAATTTAAGTATATTTATATTACCGGAAAATCAAAGTCCACAGATCAATAATAACTTAGTAAAACAAATCAAATCAGATAACTGAGTATACGTATTTTATAATATTTATAAATTAAAAATAAATAAAAATAAAGATAAATAATAAATGATTATAAAAGTTTTTATTTAATTTATATTTATATCAAGTTAAAATTAAAATTAAAAATAAAAGTCAATTTTTATAAATTTACTAATTATATCAAGTTAAAATTTAAAATTGAAATTTAAAATAAAAGTTAATTTTTATGAATTGACTAATAAAATCTAGAAAAATAAAATAAATAATTTTCATACAAGATTTTATAAAGAAGCATAGTCGTATCAAGAATACAGGTTCAGTATTTCTTAGAAGTTATATTACCGGGATAACAACGTCCACATGTCAATAACAACTTGTAAGTAGAACAAATCAAATCAGATAACTGAGTCTACGTTTTTTTATACTATATATAATTTAAAAAGACAAATAAATAATTATAAATAATAAATGATTATATAAGATTCGATACAATTTATATTTATATCAAATTAAAATAAAAATTGAAATTTAAAATAAAAGTCAATTTTTATGAATTGACAAATAAATAACCCAATTAAATTTGGAATTCAAAATAAATCAGGTAAATAATAAATAATAAATAATTATTATTTATATATTTACTATATATATTTTATATATTATACTATTATATATTTTATATAATAGATTTATATATTTTACTATTTTCTGTTTGAGTATTTTTATAGTAACCCAGTAAAAAAATATGCATCTATTAAATTATTTAAATGATTTTGAAGAAAGCCAATACCGTTACAAATTGTTCCAATTTTTAATTAATCCAATCGAATTTGTAACGACACCACTAAGTTAGATAGATCAGATAACTGAGTCTATGTATTTTATACTATATATAAATGAAATATAAAGATAAATAATAAATATTTTTAATACAATTTATATTTATATAAAGTTAAAATTTTAAATTGAAATTTAAAATAAAAAAAATCAATTTTTATGAATTGAATTTATATTTTATTAGGATATTTCAGAAAAATAAAAAATCAGATAACTGAGTCTACGTATTTTATACCATATATAAAACCAAAAATAAAGATAAATAATAAATAATTATAAAGATTTTATACAGATTATATTTATATCCAATTAAAATTATAAATTGAAATTTTAAATAAAAAATCAATTTTTATAAATTGACTAATAAATAACAAACGATGTATAAGAATAAGGATTAGAGGCCATCAAGAGGAACTGCTATATTATTACATTCTGGCCCATATTCCTCTACCCAATATAGGAGCGGGGCCAAATACGTACTAATGATGTATTTCTTTTGATGAAATACCTCATTAAAAGTGATTGTATATTGTAATCTAATTAAATTATCTCTTAATTTACATGCAATTAATATAATTGTCCAAGAAGCAAAATAAGGCAGTAAAATATAACGCTGTTATTTCGTTTTCATTCATTTAGAAATAATTGTAAAGTTAAATTAGTACAAAATGGCATCATTGACATTACTAAATCTGATAGTTATTTCTTTTAATTAGCTAAATGTTATTGTTCAGCTAAAAATATAAATCATAATTTAAATAATTTTCTAATTTTTGTTAAATAATTGTTTACATTCCATTCACTGCGCACTTATTGATATCAATTCATTTCTCGATCAAAATCATTTTTTGACATTGTCGGCAAGAAGCATGAACATCTTGTTTGCTTACATAGTTTTGGGTCAGTCGTACAATGTTCTTCAGACTAAGCTCCATTAAAATAACAAATTTCTCTAATTTAATGATACCGATAGCTTATCAGATTTTAAATTTATTTAGCCAAACAATTAAAACTAATTGTATTTGATAAATCATAAAAATTGCAATTTGACATAATTATTAATTTCGAACGATCAATCATGGTAATTTCCTCTAATTTAACATGAAATCGATAATTTACTTTTATATCTTGTTTGTACGACTGCTACAATCACTAAGATTTTATTATTTTTGAAATAATAAACATTATTTCACTTTAAGTTTGCAATTACTTCTACCTTTTGTGTTTATTTTTAATTAGAGTTCTAGACACAGCAATGATGAATCAAAAAAGTTTTATCCTCATCCGAAAATGAGTAATATCATTGTTGTCAAGAACACCGCCTACTACAATAGGCTTTTGTGGCTCTGTAAACATTTGGTATGTATTAAGCCGATCACCTTTCCCGATGGAATGCCGAATTCATCTCACATGGGATGTACATTTCTCAATAATTACACCGGGGAATTGCGCATTACAGGAAGTAAGCAGAATTTCAACCACGAGGAAATTCAATCGCACATCATTAATCCATCACATGTAAAATCAACATTATACAAACGGTATGCTTTATACGATTTGGGCACTGAATATTTCCCAACTAAAATCAAATATAAATATGATCTTGATAAGCCTGGAGTAGTTTTGCAACCAAGCATGTACGATAAGGATGAAGACGATAATCTTATTTAATACTGATTCGTATAACACGGTTTTGTAAAACAACATTTCAGATGTAAAAGTAAAATCAGACTTTTTTAACTAAACGAATCTCTGTTCAATAGAAATAAAAAAAATCGTGTTAAATTTTCTAAGGATTTTCTTCATATATCCGATGGTGACAAAAAGTCAAAAATTGCTTTCTAATAATATTTATCTCTTCTTAGTTCCAAAAATAAATCTTTACAAGCTTATAAATCTTCGTGGTTTAAATTAATATGCGAATTAAAATACATTTGAGAAAATCTTAATTGGTGAAATTAATTAAGGAATAGTTCATTTGAACACTTCAACCTTCAAGTTTCTGATTTTAATAAGCCTTCGCGATCTAATAAAGAAAATTATATAGCTTTACTTTAACAATGTAGAAAATAATTTACCTTTATTTGACAAAATTCACTATTTCGATAGCTCCTGCTGTCATTAGAAATGCAATAAAATTTTAAAAAATTTCGTTTTTTAACATTTATGCAAAAGTACAATCTTTGATGTCCCTCATTTCTACTAAAAAGAAAAAGAAGATACCGAAAAGCACAACATCCACTTGACAAAATTGAAATACACACATTTTAAAACAAACAAAAAGAATAACGAAAAACAAAATAAAAGCATAATCATATTAATATTACTCTTAAAATAATAGAGTTATTAATTATAATTTAATTTAAACCAAAAAAATCTTAAAACAATGAGAAAACAAACGAATTGAAAAAATTAAAATATTGGAATATTGGAATAATTAATTATAACTTAATTTACGGTTAAAATAATATTTATTATTAAACATTTAATTAGGTTCCTTATGGATAAAATACGCTTTTTGAATAATGCGAGATAACAAGTTACTTTTAAATGATAAAATAGATGCATTTTCAAAATCAATTAATTGACTCAAACTCGCAAAAAGGTTGAACAACAGCACTATAAGTGGTCCCCTTATGTACATTATAATTATGTTGTTTAATATTTTAACCAAACCTTGACCGGTTTGATCAACAGGTACCTGTTTACATTATTTACAAGATATCTTAATTTAAGGTTGAAATCAAATTTATTATAAAGAATTAAATAAAGTTTTTTTTCGATAAATGCATTTATTTTATCATTTGAAAATAACTTGTTATCTCACATTATTCAAGAACCGTATTTTATTACTAATTTAATGTGAAATAATAATTCTGGTTTTAATTTTAAATTAAATTATAATTAATTATTCTAATATTACATCGTTTTAATTTTAATTTTAAATAAGAAAATAATTCCCCTTTATTTGAAAGGGGAATTTCGATGCCTCCTAATATCATCATCAGGATTACAATAAAATGTTTAAAAAATTTCGTTTTTTAACATTTATGCAAAGGTACAAGTATTGATGTGCCCCGAATTTCTACTTGAAAAGAAAAAGAAAATACCGAAAAGCAAAGCAACACAATTGAACAACACACATTTTAAAATCAAAAAAGAAAAATCGTAAAACAAAATAAAAACAAAATCATAAAAAGGGATAAAAACATACTAATTGATTAATAAAAATAATGTAATATTAGAGTAATTAATTATAATTTAATGTAAAAAAACAATATCTTAGATTACCCTTTAACATGGGTATTGATAAAAGGGGATTTCCGCCCACTTTTATCAAACCTATGAAGATCGATTAATTTGTATTAATATGCGGTCATTATTCTCATCCTGGGCACTAAACGACTAGAATACAATTTGGTGTGCAATGTATAATGATAGTGATCCGATACGGTGCCTATTCCGAATTCGCGAAGTCTCACGATCACATGGACATCCATTCATGCTAAGACGTAGAACACGGAGAAAAACGTCACATAAATTTTGCTGTAAGAGTAGTACCTGCTTGGAATAGCCTACCGCTTGAGGTAGTGAATCATGTAAATATACGTGCGCTCATAACATCTCTAAAGTCTCTGAAGTTTATATGATATAATTTCATTTTTATTATTTCACTTTTTTTGTAATTTGTGAACGTGTCTTCTGAGCTATGTCCCTAGCATTCGGGTAATAATATATATTGATATTTACAATTTTTATTCCAATTTTAATTTAAAATTTTACGCTCTTATCTTATACAGATTTGTAATATTGAAAGTGTATTTGAACCATTGGATGTCAATAATAAAATAATTCAATTTATAATATTTTATTGAAGGTCAATATTTTATATTTATATTTTTCAAATCAGAATATGAAAAATAAACCGATTAATTAATGCTAAGTTTATTGATGTTATTACTTTGATATACAGCAAGTGTGTAAATTAAGGATGGTATGATGTCCAAAACTTATTTGACCTTTTGCATCCAAAATAAGATAGGAAAGAACCTAATGTTTTTCACACAAAATTGCTTCAAATTTGTCCTTCTGTCAAAAACAATTTTTACGTATTCCGACTAAATTTGGCTATTCATTTTGCAATAACATTTCTGTTGAGTTTACAATTTACAATTTTATTCTCTGATTCTAAACAGATTTGCCGTAGATATTCAAAGTTCATTTAAACCATAATCCGTTTTAATTAAACGATTAAGCAATATCACGAAGTGGCTTCGTTGATTCAAACTGTTTAATTGCTTATAAACTTAACATAATCTAATAACTATCTGGTCACGTAGAAACAAATTCTTGTGATAACATGAACATGAAGTTGCACCATGAATGATGTTGAATAACTATTTATGTACAATGCAGGTGTACTAGATAATAATATTTACTAAATAAACATGAATAAAAGATTATAACTTATTTGTTAATTATCATTAACTTCGTATTTATCAATACATTGCTAATTTATTATCTGTTCCGAAATAGATTATTAAATAACATATAAAATAATAGATTAAAATAATAAATAATAATTTACTTTAATTACTCAACTTAATAATAAAATAATAAAATACAATTATTAGATAAAAAATAAAATAACAAAAAAATGTTTGGTTCATTTTTAAATCAAACATGTTATTTTCATTTAAATAACATTCCAGAGTAGCAAAAAGACAAATATAATAACTTAATAACTTTTTTAAATACATTTTTTGATAATTAGTTATATTGAATTAATTAATTATTACAAGAAATTGTAAATTAGAATATTTTATAGCAATTTATTAACAATTTGTTATGCTTTCCACTTAAGAAGATATTATTTATATAATTATTTGTATAATTTATAAACTATTTATAAGATTTGCGTAATATAAATATATTATATCTGTGAGTATAATATCGTGGCACAATCATAAGAATTTCAGCTCACAGATGCAATTTATAAATAATAAATAATTGTTTAAGATTTAATATAATTTATTTCAATTTAAAATTTAAAATTGAAATTTAAAATTAAAAAAAAAAATTTATGAATTCACTAAGAAATAATAAACGATGCATTCGAATAAGGAATAGAGGTTGTCAGAATGAACTGTTATCATGTTTCGGTTTCTATTCCTCGACTCAACATAGCAGCGAGGCCAAATATATGCTAATGACATATTTCCTCTGATTAAATTTGATTATCAAATGTCTTATTCTAATACAAAGTATATTATTTAGTATTCATCCGTAAGCATCTTCCGCTTTTTAGCAATGAATTAAAGTATTGTATGGCAAAACAAACCAAATTCAAATAGGCAAATTGTATTTTACGGTCTGCATCATTTGTCATATATTATTGGTATTCTATGGAATAAGCAGGAAATGTACGAAACATTTCCGATTTGTTCACAAATTTTCCACGTTGTATGCATTGCCTCTTGTATTCTATTCTACAGGATTGCGGTTTAACACATTCTCGGTAACACTGATGTTGTTCTACTCCATATCAACGTATATTTCCATTAAAATAATCTAATTTGAATATTAAATAGTTTAATTAACTATATATAATGCGTCGGTAAATATCGAGTAACTTTTGGCGCGTTTTCTACCCGGATCCACCTTTCCAAACAGGTTTCTTCGGAAGGTTGACTAAAATTGGAAGAAATGTTATTATTGATAATTAATTTATCGATGATTTATTTCAACATAATAAATGTATATTCATTTGATCATCATCACAAATTCTTTGGTGAGTTAATAAAGTGTCATAATAAAATCAGAGGGTACCATAACGCAACGTCATTGACCATGTCACTGAATCTGAATGCTGTTGCTCAAGAGGAGGCTGATTATTTGCTATTTAAATTGAATAAAACGCTACAGCATAACATTAATGCATACGTGTCTGAAGATAATCATATAAACGGTGATCAGGTGTGCCGAGCGTGGTACTGTAAAGAAGCTCTCAGCTATTCCCATCTATCGGACAGACTTGCTTCGTACCATTTTACTCAAATGGTGTGGAGAGCTAGTACGCATGTGGGATTCGGATTTGCAAATAGCAGTAACTTTTCAATAGTAACTGCCCAATACAACCCAGGAGGAAATATTGTAGGAAATTATCGCTCAAATGTTGTTGTCAAAAGACCACGTGCGTTACCTGGCTTTTGTGAAAATAGTGCATTGAGTGTTCTTCCATCGATTCATATTAGCGTTGCATTACTACTTACTTACTATTTACTAATATAATAAATTACGAATTATTATATTCGAATATGTCATACGTTTCAGTTATTTTAAATCTTTTAGTGATATTTAAAAAGTATTCGATTTAGACGATATTTAGTCACTGAGTTTCACGGACATTAATATTTTAAAAGGATATAATTGCTTCAATCCGCAAATTATAATCGTAGAATATATGACTTTACGATCACTAATTGTAAAGTTATCTTCTCTAATTAATTTCATTTTAGCTTTTTTTATTCTAGAATTTGTTATCAAACGATCAAATCCTGTTTTCAAAATAGGATATTCAATACTATCTCTTTTTTATTGTTAATCTTGAATTTAAAGTAAACGACAGTAAATATAAAACGCAGTCTTTGAACATTTTTTATCTCAAACACTTACGCTCAATAATCGAAGTCTTTAAAATAATCAGAAGCATTAAATGCGCAGTATATTGTAAGAATATTATATTATAATATTATATTATATAAATATATAATATATTATAATAATATAATATATTATATTATAATATTATAATATCAGAATATATTATACGTGAATGTAAAATGAAATATCTACAATCTCTATTTATTGTCGATAAATAGTTTATATAATAATATAAACTATTTATAAAATAATTTTTATAATTATAGTTTATAATGATATAATTATAGTGTTATCTATATTTGCTAGCTTTTAATGTGATGTTTTAGCCTAAATCTATCCAATCGCAATCAGTTTATTATTCAAAATGTAAATATTATTATTTACATTTAATGTAAACTGCAATATATAGGAAAAACATATCAAATGTTAAAAACTAGGTTTAGGCAACACATATAATATACAGCATAATAGTCAAACTATATTTCATAAACATATGAGATTAATAGGACATAATAAAATACGCTTAATTCCATGTACCCATTAGGATTGAATGACGTGGTACAAGGAATTGGCAGAAGTAGTATAATACATAATAAACAACTATATTATAATAATCCGGTTAAACGCAAACCAAGAAGTCATGGTGATAAAAGGAATAGGAAAAATAGAGTTAAAAATATTAAAAAAGATATGTATATAAATGAACAATTAGAAATATTAAAACAACTTTTAAGAGATAATAAGCTAAAAGATCTTTATGTAAATATAAGAAGTTTTTCTAAAGATATCATATGTTCAATAAATCAAAAATTAATTAACGACTATGATAGGCTAAGTTGTATAATAGACAGTTATTGTAATACAAAATACTATAATCGTACAATAAATGTAAATAATAACAATAGAAAATATACATTAACCATAAACTTCATTAATAAATGTATAGATAACATAAATATAGCCGGACTTTTAAATAATTCTAAAAGTAAAGAAATAATAGGGTCAGATTTAAGTAAATATATTCCTAAAATAAGGTATAAACTCCTACCACCATTAGGACGAAAAATTTGTAATTATAATAAAGAATTAAAATCAATATGTAACGATAATATTAGAAACATAATGGAAACAGAATGCAATTGTAAAAGTCTTAGTTTTGATAAAATAAATGAACATATATGTACCCATAATCTAGAATTAATTGAAAATTGTGAATTAAGAAAGCTGCTATCAAAAGGGTATAAATATAGATTAAATAACAACAACGACAAAAATAAAATTTACAGTTCGTTATATAATAACTTAAATGATTACTTTAGTAAGCTGATTAATAGTGAAAGCTCGAATATATCTAAGATAAAAATTTGGAAAGATTATATATTTGATAAAATTAAAAATAAAATGAAAATAACAAACAATTATAAAAGGAAAGATAAAATTAATAAAGATATGTATAAAGAACTTACTAAATTAAAGGATAACTATATAATAACAACTATTGATAAAGCTAGTAATAACTTTGTCTTCATATGCAAAAAGCTTTATTATGATATACTAATGAAAGAGGTTAATTCTAATGATTAAATGTAAATCCAACATATGAATGTAGTGATTTAAATTTAGAAACAATTATTACAAGTTCATATGTAGTGCGTTTAAATGTACATTAAAACCACTTTCTGTTTATATGGATAAAATACTTAAAGTAATTAAAGCACACTTCAAGAAATATTGTAGGGTAATCGAAATTAATACTGGTATAAAACACTATTTCAGTATTAATTCTACAAAAGAATTTTTAGAACACACAAAAGGAATAATTATTAAAAACACTATTTTCAAAATATAAAAATTCGATTTTATCAGGCCGATTGTGTACAAAGGTGCGGCGTGGCCAGTTGTTGTAAACTCGGAATAAGTGTCCGGTAAGACATGTAAAATATTTTAAATGTTAAATTTATCCTGGAAAAAGCAAGACAGTCAATATATTTGCCGTAAGAGATAAGAAATATGAGAATTAGTTAATTTTCTTAACATCACGAAACAGGTAAACATTTGGTAATTCAAGTTCTCGAATGTTCGAAAAGCGTTGTTAAAATGGATTATTTAAACAGTCGATTATCTAACAGTCAGTATATTTGCATTCGTGCACATGACAGGGGATTATGAATACATCATCGACGCAGCATGTGAAATGCGTTTAGGTAGATAAAGATAGTGCTCTAGGTATGAAGCTAGTTCGTCCACACTTGTGTCTTTCATAAAATGTTTAGCATCGTAATCCATTGATGCCAAAGATTGGCAAACATTAATATCAGGTACATCGTCAATAATCGGCATGATATTTGCTTCAACGATTGCTGCATTAACTGCCGTTGACGAATGCTCAAATGATTGGAAGCAATTGGACATTCGTGCTAATTTTGACCAATGACGCATTTTGTGTTGATTCATTGAATGGAAAACAGGATCGGCTCTATTTTTAAATAGATGTTTCGATGAGGCTTTGCGCGTAGATAGATAATGCCTGTTTGTTTTCTTTAAACGATACTGTTGTACTTTTGATTGATTGACATTTCGATTTGTTCTAGTAGACCGCCGCCCGACTAATTTTCCAAACGGAAAATTATCCGATAAACATTTTGAGCATTGTGATAAACTACATGTCAGAAACACAAAATTAGATTTACCGGAACTAATGTTAGGCGGTTCGCCTGAGCTAAATAAAAAACGATATCAATAACATCGGGAACAACGTCCAATTTTAACAAATTATATAAACATTGTTTTTGTTCTTTAAATATATTACTATATATGAATAAAAAATATATTTATTATGGTTATATATTTTTTATAATTTATTATAAATATTTTTATTATTATAATAATTTAATTATTATATATAATATTAAATATTATATTAAAATATTAATTACTTTAATAATTACTTTTTAATTTCATTAAAAATTATTTTACAGAGAGATAATTATTTTGTAACGATTACAAGCTATACGACATAAACTATACGACATTAATATAACCATTTGAGCAGCATTTTCAATATAACTTAAACAGAACAATATATATATCGTATTTAAAATTTTTTATATAATAACAAATTATATTAAATAATATAAATTAAAATAATAATATATTATTATAATATTTAATAATATATTATTTCTTAAATATTATTATATTATTTGTAAAAATTTATTCTATCCGGATTTAGCGAAATGTAAAATATTAAAAAAAGACACGATTTTATTACGGGTGGCTATTCTTATTATATTATATATTAAACGCACACTTTTATCAATTTGTTATTACAAAAAATAAACACTTTAAAAGTCAATAAAAATCATATTTTCAATTATATTTTTTGAGTTACATGTTATACCAGTCATTGAAAAGAGATAAAGGATCAACATTTAGGTTCTGCTACATCAAATATATTTTAATTTAAAAGAATAGTATATGATCAAATAAATTCGACAATTTAAACTTACCGAATTTGATGAATCTAATTATTAATCTGTCAGATTATCGTTACTGATATGTTACCTATGGAGCGAGGGGCAGAGATAATTTCAAGCCAGCAACTAAGAAAGTACCAATAAAACGAATTCCAATGTCATCATTGATTTCCGGCACATTGGGTCATCAAAAATAGGAAAATGATTCTCCCTCAATATATATAGTTGACCAACATCAAGCGATTATAGTTAGTTAAGGGACTTGATACACATCTTGCTTTATAATGTAAAAACGTTTGAAGTCTTCGATGAACAAAGTTTCTGGATCTGTCGAATCTCTTTTTATATTGTCTTTTTGCTTAAAACTACGAGTACATACACTTATTCTATCTGGTGTTTACACTTATGATATACCTACTATACAAGGCAACGGGTCGTCCCTCGATAGGAGCTATACGTTCTGTACACTCGATACACTCTTCGTCATACTTTAAGCCATTATACAAGGCTTTAGACATAAAATATGGTGTATCCCATATCACATCAGATATTCATATATCTAAGTTAATAGTCGTAGCAGGCGATTTTAATATCAGACTTACTTTATTCCAAACTGAAAAACTAAGATGACTATCAATATTGCTTGTCTATCAATATCACTTTACGTACCTAAATAAACTAATCAGTCCTCAATTGGCAAAATCTGCATAGACATAATATTCACAAGCACTAATATTTATCATATGCGTTTAGAACTCTCTTCCATGTAATCCACATTTAGAAAACATAAATTTTTCA
>WNNJ02003194.1:0-47220 GCA_012934845.2 Pomphorhynchus laevis
ATATATACATATATATTTTATATAAATATATTAATATATAATATATTATATATTTTATATAATATTGATATTTTATATATCAATAAAAATATGTCATTTTGTGTTAATAATTATCTTCGCCATAACGTTTTTGGCACATTCACCTGAGATAAATTCACCTAAATTCACCTGAGATATTAAAAAGAACAAACAAGATTTCGTTATTTATTATCCATCCATAAAAATTTCCACTTAAGAGCTTAATATTATTTTTAATAATATTGTGGTGATTTATATATTTTACTGTTGTCCGTTTGGTTTTTTATATATATATTATAGTAACCTAGTTTAAAATATGTATCTATTAAATTTTTTAAATGATTTTGAAGAATGCTAATATCGTTACATATTGATGCAATTCTTAAAATTTCATCATTTAATGTATTATATTTTATATTATATGGTATGCATGAATGCTCTTGCAAAAAGATGTTTCTTGCAAATTTAAATATGTCATCTTTACGGTATAAATTAATAGTAGTTTTAGTTAATGTTAATTTAATGTTCATATCTAGATATACACCTTCTTTATCATTAATATTGGTTTTGTTACGAATAAGGCTTTCTGGATAAAATTGTTCTCTGATTGAATGAAATTATTAGAATTAAATACACATATATCATCAATGTATCGGAACATATATTTCATATATTTATATAATTTTGATTTATATTTTACACAGTTATGAACAATTAATTCAATTTTATACATATATTTATATTTATTTGATGGTTTAATTTTTGTTAGATAGGCGTTATAATTATTATAACATATATATGTATATCTTTTTCCGAATATAAGATTAATTAATTTTACTAACGCTTCTTTAATATCTGTTAAATCTAGATTTGTATAAAGCGTACTAAAATCGTATGTATTTATATTTTAAAAATTTATTCCTTTTGCCTGTTCTAAAAATTCTTTTTTAGAATTAATACTGAAATAGTGTTTTATACCAGTATTAATTTCGATTATCACACAATATTTTTTAAAGTGTGCTTTAATTACTTTAAGTATTTTATCCATATAGACAGAAAGTGGTTTTAATGTACATTTAAACGCACTGAATTAATGCACTGTATATTTAAAAACGCACTGTATATTTAAACGCATTGAATGTACATTTAAACGCACATATGCATTTAAACGCATTTAAACGCATATGAACTTAGTTTTATTTTTTTATTTAACTTTGGATTCCAAAGTTAATATACCCTTTTTATCCATAATAAGGGTATTATATTTAATGATTATTAAAAATAATCATTATGTACGTTTAACTTCTGATACAATTGCAAATACTTGACTACGGGAAGTAGCAGAAATAGAATTAATTGGTAAGCTTACGAAGATTTAAAAATACTGCGGTAGACGCGAATAGCATATGCTATTCGATAATGGAAGGTAAATATTAAATACTAAAGCTACGCATATTTAAAGATTCAAAAAACCACTTGATGTCACCTTATTGGCACGATAACTTAGTGAGTGATTCAGTTCAATATTCGAATCTGTTTGTTGTATTAATCGATAAATTTCTTATTTAGGACAGTTGAAAAATCATAGCGAGTGTATCACATTTTGTCACTTCTTATCCAATTTATATATTAATGATAAATTTCAAAGGAGATGTATATAATAAATATAGCATATAAAACATTATATATGTAATATAACATTATAACATTATATATTAACATTATATCACGGCTTTGTATGCTATTTTGAACGCATGTTTTTACGAGTAAAACGTGAAAAAATAATGGATAAATCCAACTTAAGTTTCTTGGGTTTTTACTCTCAATGGATATATCCAACTTATTAACAACATTATAGCATAACTTCGTAGTCGATCTTAAAATAATTCAGTTTTGGTATATGATCCGAAATCATCTAGTTCAATGAAGACGGGTGAGTACGCTATGTCAACGCTTGCTCATTGTCCATTTTTTTTCTTTCTAAAAATGAAGATATCGTGTTTGGCATGCTAAATTAAATTCATGTCATTTATGATGTCTTAAATTAACATCGATTCGGAAATCCGATCTGGAGCGAAGTAAAATGACTCGTAAGGAAAATATACGTTCGAAATATTTATACGTGAATTACTTTGATTTCGGACATGTTGAAGTCTTACAGCAAAACGACTAAAAGGCATTTCATCAAATGAAAGATCTAGTGGAAGTAATAAATTCCATTAGACATTACTCGAAAGCACTTAATAATATACATTAATATAAGATTAAATGTAAATTAATTAAAGTAAATTAATTTTAATTTATTTAAAAATAAATTCAAAATCTTAAACGGAAAATTAAAAAAAAAATCCGCTTAAAATTTTTTAAAAATGCACACGCACGAAAAACTAATATTACAAGAGAGATTTCAAAATCGAAAAGAAGAGAAAGAATAATGTTATAATAGTAATCAAAAAATTTCATGATTATTCTTGGTGAGTGAATATTCACGAATAATTTATGGTAAATTAACACAATCCAACAACATCAAAAAAAAGATTATAAAGTCCATTAAGATCCTTACAAAAATCAAAGCAGACATTATGTTCTTGAGATTTGTCTTTGTTGGCTTTCTTCAAAATCATTTAAATAATTTAATAGATACATATTTTAAACCAGGTTACTATAAAAATAACATCAAGCAGAAAATAGTAAAATATATAAATTAACACAATAATATAAAGAATAAATTTAAACTCTTAAGTGGCAAATTTTTATGGATGGATAATAAATAAAATATACTTTGTATTAGAATAAGATACTGGATAGTTTTATCAGAGGAAATACATCATTAGCATGATACATTGATGATATATGTGTATTTAATTCTAGTAATTTTTATTCAATTAGTGAGCACATTTATCCATGTAGCCTTATTCTTAACAAAACCAATATTAATGATAAAGAAGGTGTATATCCAGATATGAACATTAAATTAACATTAACTAAAACTACTATTAATTTATATCGTAAAGATGACATATTTAAATTTACAAGAAACATATTTTTGCATGAGCATTCATGCATACCATATAATATAAAATATAATACATTAAATAATGCAATTATTTAATGATAAGAATTATTCAATTTAAGAATTGCAACAATATGTAATGATATTGGCTTTCTTCAAAATCATTTAAATAATTTAATAGATACATATTTTAAACTAGGTTACTATAAAAATAACATCAAGCAGAAAATAGTAAAATATATAAATCAACACAATAATATAAAGAATAAATTTAAACTCTTAAGTGGCAAATATTTATGGATGGAGGATATAAGAGAACACGAGTACGTAAATGATCAATCCATCACAACAAAAGATAAAAAGGTATGTTCGAACTGTTGCTAAGAGCAACAATAATTATCACCCTAATGCGGTTGTCCTCATAAGATCCAAAAAGAAAATCGATCATCTTTAACAACTTCTGCTTTGGTGGATTGAAATCGTCCGCATAGCAAACGTTCAAGTTGAACGACTAAAACACGTTCGAGTTTCAGCGATAATATTAAGATGCTATTTTTAAATTCAAAAAAGCACTGAAGCTTGAAAAATCTCGAAAAAATCCAGATACATACGGCAGTGTTTCCAAAATAATTAATAAAATTATTCTTTACTATAGGAGATTTCTTCAATTTCCTAACAAATAGCACAATACGAGTTTATTAATAAAACTTTAGCTGTGATTTCGAAAAGTTCGTATCTTACCTGACCATCCATCAACGCAAAACAACAGTGCGTACGTATGCTATCTAGAACTCGAAGTTAGAATTATCCCATATCAACACGCAAACTGGATAGCCAGCTATACTTACACAATAGTGTTCTTGACAAATTTTCATTTACCAAACTTTATAGAACTGATTTAAAATACACGCGTAATATTTGCGCAGTATCTGAATAAATAAATACTCGCCTATAAGTGTACCACTTAAAATCTAACAATTATGTTCTTCCGTTCCCATATATCTTAAGATCCAAAGCTCATAGACCCACTTACATACTTTAATATTTGTTACTCTTTGGAGAACGGCCACCTCTACATACTATTAAACTATTAAAATAGTCTAGCCAACTTAATTTGGAGTTAACTTCTTATTTATTTATTGTTTTAATGATGTACAGTAATGCTCTGAATGAACGCGTTGTTACTAAGAACGATCATAGAAGAGAGCAATCAATTTCTTAAATATACAGTTTCCTTTATATGGAATAAACTAATTATCTTCGAAAATATTGAGTGATCAGATTACTTGTTCATTTGGGGCGTTAATATTAGCCTAAACACTATAAAGCAGTCAGTTTCAAGGGAACATCTGACTACGTATTTTGTATTAAATAAGTAAATTTAGAATATGGAAATATCTTAATCTTAAAGATGAATGTTTTATCTCAGTATATTTATTAACGGATTAATAGATAACATACCATGTACTAGAATTAAAATCGTAGGTCATCTAAAGCAGGGATTCCCAATTGGGAATCATTTAAAATTTCGCTACCCCAATTGGGGTAGCGAAATTTTAAAGTCTCGAGATATTTTGACAAATTAATACAAAGTTTATAAAATTTTTAAATGCTTTATTACTATTGAGTTACAAAGCCGCAAATGGCTGTTCAGTCTGTTCACTGTTGATATTTAAAAATATAAAAAACAAATGAAGTGTAGAATGTAAGCCTACATTGCCAAGAGATCAAGATACAGTAGTCTTTGTCTAATTGAAGATAAACCAAACAAGGATAACCTCTCATCATACGAATACGAAATATGAAAGCAAATTCGAGACACGGGACGAAGCACTGATTTGAGATCGGCAGTTTTTTTAGTACATGGAAAAACAGCTTGAATGCAATACTCAAGATGTGGACTAACCAAAGAACAATAAAGAAGTTTGAAGACAGAAGGATTCATTCTCGAGAAGCAATTTTTGATGCAATAAAAGGCTCGAACTGCTTTACCGCGAGCAAAGTCAGTATTCAATCGTATTTTTAGTGTCTTGTGTATTATTACACTCAAATCCTTTTGTTCCGACACAATAGTAAGTATTTGTCCTCTAATGTGGTAATCATGATCGATCCCAATACTACCTAACCTCATACATATGCATTTACTTATATTTAACTTCATCTGCGTTGCTTCACTCCATTCATAAATGCGGTCAAGATCGTTCTGCAACAGTTTAACATCCAGTTTACTATTTCTAGTGCACCATAGTTTTACATCATCGGCAAAGGCTAAGCATAAGTTTTGGATACGTAATAATAAGTCATTTAGAAATGTGATAAAATGAAAAGGACCCAATACAGTACCCTGGTGGACTCAACTATTTAAATATCGTGTAGTGATGGAAATGTAGCTCCCTACTATAACTCTGTAGAAACGTCGACTAAGGAATACCCGAACCCAATTGCAGATGGTACAAGGAACATCATAGTGAGATAACAAATTAATTAGACATAAGTGCGGAACTGGATCGAATGCCTTTGAAAAATCTAAAAAGATAACGTCGACGCATTTACCTGAGCTAGTACCCTTAGTCTACAGTTCTCGGGCTGATAACAGGTTAGTAAGACACGACCGTTTGGAACGAAAACCGTGCTATGAATTTGTAATAATCCTGTGAAATCTAAATATGCAAAATTCTAGGGCAATCAATCTCTCCAGAACTTTACATATGAAACTTGTGAGGCTTATAGGTAAAGAGTCTTTGCATGACGGTATCGATTTTTTGGGAATTGGGACAATAATTGCAGACTTTCACGAATTAGGAACCCAGGAGAAGATAAACCAAACAAGGATAACTTGTCATCATACGAATACGAATTATGAAAGCAAATTCGAGACACGGGACGAAGCACTGATTTGAGATCGGCAGTTTTTTTAGTACATGGAAAAACAGCTTGAATGCAATACTCAAGATGTGGACTAACCAAAGAACAATAAAGAAGTTTGAAGACAGAAGGATTCATTCTCGAGAAGCAGTTTTTAATGCAATACAAGGCTCGAACTGCTTTACTGCGATCAAAGTCAGTATTCAATCGTATTTTTAGCGTCTTGTGTATTATTACACTCAAATCCTTTTGTTCCGACAATAGTAAGTATTTATCCTCTAATGTGGTAACTATGATCGATTCCAATACTACCTAAATCCGATCTTATCCTCAACCTATTCACCAAGCAATCCATCGATCTCTTCTGCCTCACCGAATCCTGGCACTCAGATTCCGACGACCTATCCATTAGCCGTCTGCTCTCTACCGGTTGCTCCCTAGTCGAATCCGCCCGCCCCCTCAGCTCATGCCCTTATAAATTCTCTAATCATGGCGGCATCGTCGCATTCTCGCGTCTCTTCGCAAAATCGATCCCCCTTTCAGTCCTTGCTCTTTTGAATTGCTCACTTGTCGTTATTCTAACCCGATCACTCTAGATCTCGTCATTGTATACCGTCCTGGTTCATCAGCTCCTACAGCCTTATTTTTTACCGAACTCGCTGACCTCCTTTCTCATTGTTTTTTTGTCCTCAATCCCTTCATTCGTTCTAGGCGACTTCAATATCCACCTAGACCGCCCCTCTTCAACTGATTCTATCCGCTTCATCAACATTCTATCCAACTACAATTACAAACTAATCTTAACTGTTCCCACACATATACTTGATGGGGCACTCGACATCATAGCTGTCCCCGATCATTTTGCTGCCTACACCTCACTGTCCATCTCTGATCCTGGTCTATCCGATCACTTTCTTATCACCCTTGATCTCACTCGCAACCACACGCCTCCTCACACAACTACAACCCTACGTCGCCCTTGGAGAAATCTTGACCTCTCCCTTCTCCGCTCTGCCTTACTCAAATCATCTCTATCATTACCCACAATAACATATTCATCTCCTCACGATCTCGCTTTTCTTTCCGACTATGAACTCACATCCACTTTCGATATTCTCTTGCCCTTCAAGTCTCCCCCACAAAGTCGCTTGCAATGTCCCCCATGGTTTGACGTCCAATGCCTACTATCAAAGCGTCGACTACGCCATGCTTTTCGAGTCTAACACCGCTCTCTCAGACGTGATTTCCGCTCGATCACTCCGTCTTTCCGTGATTCCTATCTTGCTCTTCGCCGGTCTCATCTCAACCTACTACGTACCAAATGCAACTCCTTCTGGCAGCATAAAATCATCACTTCATTCAACTCTAAGACTCTCTGGCATACTTTTAACTCAATCCTTGCTCGCTCCTCTTCGCCGTGCAACATCAATGCCAATGATTATTCGTCATTTCTCCAGACTAAAGTATCCACGTTGCTCTCTCACACCCCGGTCTCCATCCTATCCCACTCTGCCCAGTCTACTCTCATCCTTCCGGAACTCTTTCATCTTCTCCCTGTTTCACCTACAGAAGTATCATCTGTCCTAATGTCCTTGCCACCAAAACCTCACCTGTCGATCCCCTGCCTACTCACATATTAAAATCTATATGCTCATCGATATCCCCATTTCTCACAACCTTGTTTAACTCGTCCATCCGCAGTCGTATCTTCCCTTCACACTGGAAATCCGCAATCGTTCGTCCCCTCCTTAAGAAACAATCGCTCGACCCTCCCTTCCTTCTAGCTATCGCCCCATTTCACTACTCCCTACTCTTTATAAGCTCTTAGAACGCCTCATCTTAATACAAATCAACGCTTATATCTCCTCATCCAATCTGTACCCTCCTTTCCAATCCGCTTTCCGCTCTAATCACTCCACAGAAATCGCATGCATAAAAGTGTACAACGACTTACTCATGTCTCATGGCAAGGCTCTATATAGTGTTCTCATCTCCCTCGACTTCTCCTCCGCATTCGACATTGTCGACCACTCCGTCCTCCTTTCTCGCCTTCGTTATGATTACGGTTTTTCTTCCTCCTCCGTAGCATGGTTCGCCTCATATCTATCACACCGTTCCTTTCGCGTGTGTTCTAATTCATCATCCTCCCCTCCCATCCCTATTGTTTTGCGGAGTCCCACAAGGTTTAGTCCTAGGTCCCCTGCTTTTCTCTCTTCTGCTTGGCGATCTATCTCCGTTTATCAAACCTTACTCCTTTAAGGTCATGCAATACGCCGATGACATTCTAATCTATGTTCATGCACCCGCACATCGCATACATGATATCGGCATTTCTGCCTTCAGCTGTCTTTCTTCTATCTACAAACGTCTCTCCAATCTCCATCTCGTTCTAAACCCCGAAAAGTCCAAAATAATGTGGATCCTCCCCCGTAAACCAAACATATCTCCTCCCACTGTCTATTTTGCCTCATCGATCATCCCCATAGTCCACAATTTTACTTTCTTAGGCTTCCATTTCGATGGTCACCTTTCCCTTAAACCCTTCGTCCGTGACAAAGTCCGCTCGTCTATCTTAATTCTATGTGACATCCGCTATACCCGTCCCCTTATCGACTTCCGTTCTTGTATGTCTCTTCTTTTATCGCTTCTTTTCCCTAAAATCGATTACTGCCTTAGCCTTTTCGCCAATTCTCCAAAATCCATCATCCTACCCCTACAACGAATAATCAACACCGCCGTTCGAGTGCTCTTTCGTCTCCGTCGCTTAGACCACACATCCACATATTTTGCCCAACTCTCCTGGCCCACCATCCACATCCGCATCAAACTCCGCCTTCTTGTTACCTTTCGTCTCATCGCTGTCGGCTCCCCATCGTTCATCAACCTTCCTTTCTTAGACGATACTCGCCCCACCTCGCTATCGCTTCGTTCCTGTCATACCCTCTTACTCCACGTTCCTAATTACTCCAACAACCACGGTCTCCGATCCTTCCTCGTCGCCGCCTCACTCGCCTGGAATCAACTCCCTCTCGACGTCCGCCGCGCCCCCTCCTTTATCACATTCAAACACCTCCTCCGTTCACACCTTCTCGACACCTGATTCACAGTCTTGTTTTGTTGTGGTCATGTAAGCGTGCGCTGGCACGCATTTACCACGTTAAAATAAATCCTTTTTTACCTAACCTCATACATATGCATTTACTTATATTTAACTTCATCTGCGTTGTTTCACTTCATTCATAAATGCGGTCAAGGTCGTTCTGCAACAGTTTAGCATCCAGTTTACTATCTCTAGTGCACCATAGTTTTATATAATCGGCAAAGGCTAAGCATCGACGCATTTACCTGAGCTAGTACCCTTAGTCTACAGTTCTCGGGCTGATAACAGGTTAGTAAGACACGACCGTTTGGAACGAAAACCGTGCTGTGAATTTGTAATAATCCTGTGAAATCTGAATATGCAAAATTCTAGGGCAATCAATCTCTCCAGAACTTTACATATGAAACTTGTGAGGCTTATAGGTAAAGAGTCTTTGCATGACGGTATCGATTTTTTGGGAATTGGGACAATAATTGCAGACTTTCACGAATTAGGAACCCAGGAGTTGGAAATACTGTATTGGAATAGTTTGGCAAGAAATTGAGCACGACATGAAGACAGAGTTTTTAGAAGGAACGGAGAAATGTCATCCTGACCTGTTGAGCTATGTGAGTCGAGATTTCTTAAGTACACATTAACTTCACTGGAATATATTTTAGAAGTTGTTGATCGATGTGAAATAGCTCCAGAGCTCCAATTAAATTCAGTTTTCACAGGATCGTCATACGGAAGAGAAAAGCCGAAAGCTAGAGCTTCAGCGATTTTATTTATTAAAAAGCATTTAATAAATGGTAAAATATTTATTTTTATCATGGGTCGCGGTTGTCTGTGGCATAATAGTTTGGAGTCGCCGCGTAAAACTTCTGGGAAGCACTGATCTAGAGAAACTGCTATGTTATTCAAATTCAGCCTATATTCGTCAATTTAATATTACAGAGGAGGTAGATATATGTCAATGATTTTATTGATCTGATGGAAAATACATCATTATTTATCACATATGGATGGAAAATACGGGATAATGAGCATTGTCTTCATATATTAGTGGAATCAAGTAAATGTGACCCAAAATGTAAATGTGACCCATAATGGCTTGGTGAATTGTCCTGCGCATTTAAAACTCCACTGCTAACCGGAATTACTGATCGATCATGTAGTGATGAGTTGTATGGAATACTATCTTCCACAATCAATATTGGTGGTTTGGGCATTTATAATCCACAATATGTACCGCCTCTGGAGTACGACAGTTCGACTTGTACTTGCTCAGTTTACGACTGTAACCTAACCAAGAATTCACAGCGTGAAACCATAAAAATGACAGTCAACCACATCGCAATCCATCGTAATACTTTATTCAAAGACCGTACGAAGCTACTTACCAGTTCACTGACCCTCGCAACTAAAATCGCAGTCGGCACACGCATCAAGAAATAGTGTTCATCATGGCTAACAGCCTTGCCGCTTAGTAGTAAAAAGTTTCCTTTATCTGCTAAAGAATTCACAGGGCATCGCTACTCGATATGGGCAAACTCTCATCGATCTACTAGGAAGCAATTGCTCGTGTGGTGAAGACTTACAAATTGATCACGTCCTCGTTTGCAGAAAAGGTGCACTGCCTGCAATCAGACACGATGCATTGCGAGACATAATTGCCCGTGAACTATCTAACGTTTGCCACATTATCGAAACCGAGCCTCAACTGTTACCGGTTCCTGACAAACTTCATTTAAACTCGCCCTCAACAATCAGAAACTACGGTTCCCGGTTGGACGTTGTAGGAAGGGCACTCCATTGTACTCGATTTGAGCGGACATTCATCGATATCGGCGTACTTTCCATCTTTGCCCAATCGTACATCAAGCGCAACCTTAAATTATTAGGAATCTGAAGATGTCAGTAGGAGCTATCGAAATATAATAATGTAAATTATTATGAGTTATTATTATATGTCGACTTCCAAGGGAGCTGAAGTTCGTAAGGAAGCATCACATCGAATAAACAAAACAAAAAAAAATGTAAAAAAACATTAAGAGTTCACGAGGTCAAGCTTTAGGCGTTCTTTGAATTGCAAGCAGAAGAGCTGTTGATTACACCAGGTGATAATCCATTCCATCATTTACAGACGCGATCCATCACTGTCGTGCAATTTGTTCGATGCTATGAGCGATGCTTCAAACATAGCTCGTGTCCACGTAACATTGAGGATTCACGAAGACAGAACAGCTGCTTACACGGATGGTTAGGCACGCGCAGCGACATCCACACTAGTGTAAGATCTGCAATCAACAGATCGCATTTAATAGATCGTATACCCAACGTATCTAGTCTAACTGGATAAGGAATGGAGCGAGTTGCCGGAACCAAGTGCGTGGCTCTTCTCAAAATGTTGTCGAATTCACTCAATTCTGATTTTAGTTGGGGGTGTGTCGCGTGAGATGCATAGAGCATATGTGATTTTAATAGACTCGAATATACAATGCGTAAAGTCTTTGGCTCAAGTCGTCTAACGTTTCGATGAAGAAATCCAGTAGTTCTCCAGACTTCTCCTCCGTCTTCGTCGTTTTGATCATACATCCCACCATTTTGTTTCTCTCGATATTCCTACCATTTATACTCATGTTCAAATTCGTCTTCTTATCATTTTTTTCGCCTTGTAACTTCTCATACTCCTTCATTTCTCAACCTACCTTTTCTCGACAATTCTCGTACTGCGTACTGTTCTTTGTGTTCCCGTAATTCCCTTCTTTTACATGTCCCAAACTACTCTACATCTTTTGGCTTCTGCTTCTTCGTTGTGGCCGCTCCTCTCTTGTCTGGAGAACTTCCCAAGTTCTCCAGACTTCTCCTCCGTCCTCTTCGTTTTGATCATACATCCCACCATCTTGTTTCTCTCAATATTCCTACCATTTATTCTCGTGTTCAAATTCGTCTTCTTATCATTTTTTTCGCCTTGTAACTTCTCATACTCCTTCATTTCTCAACCTACCTTTTCTCGACAATTCTCGTACTGCGTACTGTTCTTTGCGTTCCCGTAATTCCCTTCTTTTACATGTCCCAAACTACTCTACATCTTTTGGCTTCTGCTCCTTCGTTGTGGCTGCTCCTCTCTTGTGGAATCATCTGCCCATTCATATAGCAAATTAGTTAAAATAAACGCATAAGTCAGAGTTTGAAAAGATTGTGTACTTAAGTAATCAAATGTACGGCGAATTATTTTGGAAATTCGTTGGGCATTAGCGCATGCATAATCTGTGACCCACATGCCCAGATCATTATAATGGTTTACTCATGCCTTCCCAATTCCTAGTTTGTGCGGCAGATTTGGTGTGCCTGCTAGATCGAGCGCCACTAAACCTAGCTACGATTGCTCTCAGGCTCTCATTTTAGCAAATGCAGTTGAGTTAAAGTCTACCAATCATTTGGAAATAATCCACCATGATGCACAGGCCGTAAAATTGACTCTTTCCCATGTCGTCTCCTCATGCCGTCCTAATTCAGTGGAAATCCGTGTTCGCAATGTCTTTAGACTAGGGAAGCGCAAGTTCGAGAGAGGTTCAAGGCTGTTGAAAGTAATTTTCCATTCGCCCGATGATTGTGCCACCATAGTCTCACAGTCGTACCATTTGAAAGGTTTTCCAATTAGGATCCTTAGAGACCTTTCTTATGACGACAGGCTAAAGTGAAGAGAGGCTAAATTAGAGTTGCATCGAAGAATCGAAGCTGGTCATACGAATTTAACCATTAAGGATTTTCGGTAAAGCGACGAAGAATTTCCACCTCATTTCACGTAAAACCCAACCCGGTTTCACTGGTGCTGCCCTTTCCCATCTCTCCGTCCCTACCGCAACGAGCGTTTCTGCTATGTAAACAATTTACGCTCTGTTATTGTGGTCGACCCACCAAGGCACCCATCGTCTAGTACTCATTGCCATAAACTTCACATTGTTTATTTGAATGCTCTCAGTTTATGCAATAAAATCGACGAATTACGTTTAAGGTCATCCAAACTTCAGCCACACATCATTGCTATCACTGAAACGTGGACCACCCAGATATTCTAGACAGTGAAATAGCGCTCGATGAATATACATACTTAGGCGCAGACCGACTATCATCCAGAGGCGGTGGCGTCGTTCTTTATGCTAAAGATCCCCTATTTTTCAAAACCATTGAGTCTTTGTGTGGGCAAGATATCAGCTCTGACTTTCTGTGGGCCACTTCTAGGGACACTGCAATTGGTGCCTTCACTATAGGCCCGTTATATCGCCCCCTTCGTCGCCCGTCTCAGATATTTGCAATCAATTACTCATGCACGCATCATCTAGTTTACCTACATTGATTCTGGGCGACTTCAATATGCCGCACATCGATTGGGACTTGATGATCCCCAATTTTGAACAGTTGACGTCAACTGTTCAAAAGCTAGTAATAACTTTGTCTTCATATGCAAAACGCTTTATTATGATATACTAATGAAAGAGGTTAATTCTAATGATTTAAATGTAAATCCAACATATGAACGTAGTGAGTTGAGTTTAGAAACAATTATTACAAGTCACTGTTCTATAATGGGTAAAAAGTGTATAAAGGTTGAATTAGATAATAAAACTATACCTATATTATATTGGAATCCAAAATTACATAAAAATCGAACAAAACCTAGGTTCATATGTAACGCATTTAAATGTACATTAAAACCACTTTCTGTCTATATGAATAAATTACTTAAAGTAATTAAAGCACAATTTAAAAAATATTGTATGATACTCGAAATTAATACTGGTATAAAACACTATATCAGTATTAATTCTACAAAAGAATTTTTAGAACAGACAAAAGGAATAAATTTTCAAAATATAAATACATACGATTTTAGTACTCTTTATACAAATCTAGGTTTAGTAGATATTAAAGAATCGTTAGTAAAATTAATTAATCTTATATTCGGAAAAAAATATACATATGTTATAATAATTATAACGCATATCTAACAAAAATTAAACCATCAAGTAAATATAAATATATGGATATAATTGAATTATTAGAATCCTTAAATATTTTAATAAAGCAAAATTATTTAAAAGTAGGGCAAGTAAACGGTGTTTCAATGGATGGTAATAGTAGCCCAATTATAGCTGACTTGTTTTTAAGCTTTATAGAATATGAATTTGTTCATAACTGTGTAAAAACTAAATCTAAACAATATAAATATATGAAATATATGTTTCGATACATTGATGATATATGTGTATTTAATTCTAATAATTTTTATTCAATAAGCGAACAAATTTATCCAGGTAGCCTCATTGTTAATAAAACCAATATTAATGATAAAGAAGGTGTATATCTAGATATGAACATTAAATTAACATACTGGATAATCATTTATTATTTAATTATTAAATTTTGATTTAGCATGATTTTATCATTATCATTTCCAAATAATAACAATCCCTCCCACTACTGGTACTTCAGTAGTTTGATATTTTGACAAGTAAAAGGTGTTCCAATGGATGGTAATAGTAGCCAAATTATAGCTGACTTGTTTTTAAGCTTTATAGAATATGAATTTGTTCATAACTGTGTAAAAACTAAATCTAAACAATATAAATATATGAAATATATGTTTCGATACATTGATGATATATGTGTATTTAATTCTAATAATTTTTATTCAATTAGTGAACAAATTTATCCAGAAAGCCTTATTCTTAACAAAACCAATATTAATGATAAAGAAGGTATATATCTAGATATGAACATTAAATTAACATTAACTAAAACTACTATTAATTTATATCGTAAAGATGACATATTTAAATTTACAAGAAACATATTTTTGCATGAGCATTCATGCATACCATATAATATAAAATATAATACATAAAATAATAGAATTTTAAGAACTGCAACAATTTGTAACGATATCGGCTTTCTTCAAAATCATTTAAATAATTTAATAGATACATATTTTAAACTAGGTTATTATAAAAATAACATCGAACAGAAAATAGTAAAATATAAATCAACACAATAATATGAAGAATAAATTTTAAATCTAAAGTGCCAAATTTTTATGGATGGATAATAAATAATATACTTTGTATTGTAATAAGATACTAGATAGTTTTATCAGAGGAAATACATCATTAGCATGTATTTGGCCCCGCTGCTATGTTGGGTCGAGAAGTTAGGGGCCGAAACCTGATAGCATAGCAGTTCCTACTGATGACTCTAATTCTTATTCTGATACAACGTCTGTTATTTATTAGTCAATTCATAAAAATGACATTTATTTTAAATTTCATTTTTTTTAATTTGATTTAAATTATAGAAAATTTAATAACAATTATTAATTTCATTATTTAATTATTAAATTTTGATTTGGCATTATGTTTTGTTTATTATATAATTATATTAAATACGTAGACTCATTTAGCTGATTTGATTATTAGATACCTTCATCTTTCTCGACCATACTCAGTATGTAAGGAAATTCACTCGTGTTTGAGGATCAAGTCGCTCAATTTTAGATTTATGCCTCTCTAGTAGCGAGCATCTGGTGAATCTTATAGAGTACTTTCCTCCTCTCGGCTGCAGCGATCACCGTCTTTTATCCATTCGGTCTTCTCTAATGGGTCGTTCTCGCACTTCATGCCACTCCTTAAATATGCACAAAACCGACTATGATAAACTGAGAGAGTCGCTGTTCCGAGTAGTATGTCCAGATGCCTCACTACACGGAATTGAATTTGCATGGGATTTTTTCAAGTGTACTCTACAGGCTGCCATTATCTATCATAACCGGTTAAACGATTCTCTAGTGTTGCCTCTTGTCCACCCTGGATTGATCGTCAGGTCAACAGTGCCATAAAGTTGCGTGACCGCAAATTCCAAGAATTTAAAAATGGCCATTGTTTCTACCGACTGTACAAACAGATAAGAAACTTTGCAACATCGTTAAAAAGATCCAAGCGCAAGCATTTCATTGATTCCCACTGTCGCTGTTGCGTGGGAAACTCATCCCGTTTCTTCAAACATCTCAGGTCCCATCTGAAGCCCGGAAATATCATTCCATGTTTTGCCAACGTACAAGGGACAATTCTGAATGACCAAAAGCTGATAGCAGAGGAATTCAGTATTTACTACTCAAATATCGCAACCGAGATCTCTTCGTCTTCCAACATTACCCGATGCTCTGGTCTCCCGAATCATAGATCATGCGTATTTGATTTCAGCGAGCGAGACGTGTTGGAAGTACTGAGACATCTGCCGAATTCACTTGCTGCTGGTCCTGACAGACTGCCTCCCTTACTTTTTTTATGAATCAGCTGATATCTTATGCAGACCGCTTTTTCAATTATTTCAGTGATCGATATCTAGCGGCATACTTCCTAATGACTGAAAGAAGTATCTGGTTCTTCCACTGTTCAAGAAGGGCGAACGTACTTCTGTGAATAATTACCGACCTATCAGTCTCACTTGTGTGGCTTGTAAAGTTCTCGAAAAACTAATTGATAAAGCTCTCCGTTTCCACCTTGAAAATCTCAATATGTTCAGTGATGTACAACATGGCTTCAGGAAGAACAGATCTACGATCACCAATCTTGCAACATCAAGAAACAGTTGGGCTGATTCCATGCGATCAGGTGTTAGACTCGATGTGCTTTTCTTTGATATGTCTAAAGCCTTCGACTGTGTGAAACATGACATTCTACTCTCAGCACCGTGGCACTATGGTATCAAAGGTCCTATCCATAGATGGCTACATTCATTCCTAACATCTCGTTTCTTTGCAGTCAAGATCGGTAGTGTTTTGTCTGAATGGCGTTCTATGTTTGTAGGGTATCCTTAGGGGTGTGCAATCAGCACACTACTCTTAAACGTCTACATCAACTCACCTTATTCTGTCATAAATTCACAGTGTCTTCTGTACACTGACGACCTCAAAATATGGCGGTCATTGAATAGTCCCAGTGATGTAACTATACTCCATAAAGATGTCGAGATAGTTTCTCGATGGTGCAATGCTGTCGGACTCAAAGTGAACCATGCGAAATGTTTCCACCTACATATTGGAAAAGGGACCTTCAGTGGTAGCTACCGAATTGATGGCTGTCAGATTGTAAAGGTCTCGCAAATGTCGGACCTGGGTGTGATTGTAACTAGTGACTTAGGCTCCCGCTCTCATGTCGATCATGTTGTAAGCAAGTGCGTTCTCCTCCTCGGTCTATTACGTAGGGTGTTCGGTCATCTTGATTCTGTGGGATTGCGTACCCTTTACCAATGCGCAATCCTCCCACACATGATGTGTGTCCGTCGTTGCTCACCCTCAGTTCCAACTTGAGCTGGACACTTACGAACGCATTATCCATCGGTGCACACATTTGGTGCGGTCCATACGTTCGTTACCTTACGAGGAACGCCTGTGCTGTCTTGACGTTCCCCAGTGAAAATTTCACTAAAATTTAAAGATCGGATGTTCGTGTGGAGGTGCTTGACCACCTCAGGCCACTGCTGCAAGGACACGTTTGAGCTAAGAACCAACGATCGCTCACGTGTTCACAACTATATGCTGAAGAGAAGACGAGCCTGCAATAAACGAATTTCAACAATCCATGATAAAATTGTACCTATCTGGAATGGTCTATCTGCTGTGACGATAAATGGTAACTTGGGGAGTTTTAAACGACGGTTGTGAAATTACCTCAGGATGCGTTGTCGTCATGCCTGAATTGCACATTATTTCGTTTATTTATTTAATTTTTTTCTTGTTTCCCTGTTGTGAACCAACATGTTCGAGCTGTTTAAGCTCTTTTTGTTATCGAAAATATTAAAATAATCTGTTTTAGTCCAAGGAAATATGTAAATGCAATATAATTTCGTAAACATTTTATTTCCATATAAGCACATTTCGATGAATTAATTAATAAATTATTTTTAACCTAATTTCTAATGGCGTTAAAATCCATTTGAAATTTCACGCAATCATACAGGGATTCTATACCTTTTTCATATTGTGAGATCGTCCGCGTAAAGCAGTGAATCAGAACTCAATAGTTCAGGAAGATCATTGATGAATATAAGAAATAGTGAAGTTCCCAACACAGATCTTGCATCACACCATATATAAAAAATATCTTTAGTGGCAAATGCGTGCCAACGGCGCAATATAAGTCCACTAAAAATTAAAAAATGATTAAACTGATAAAAGATAATCCTACCGACGAATTTTGAATAGTATGAACAAGGGAGCGAATTCCAAGAATTCACTAGAGAAGATGTATTTTTATTCCCTTAGTAGAGAAGGGAATAAAATGATCATAAGGATAAATAAGAAAGACAAGATTCATCGAGATATAGAAGATGTATGAAGAGAAATTGGGGTGCAGTACATGATGGGTCATGATAATCAAACGAAATTGGAAACGATGGCTAAATTTGAGATTCAAGGAAAAATTAAAAATATGTTGAGAAATGTGGTCAAAACGGCGGAGACGTAAGATAACGCGAACTGCTGAGTTTACAATACGTTGAAGAGGTTGTATAGTAGTTTTGGGAGATTTGGAAAACAGGTTAAGGCAATAATCGATTCAGGCAAATAAAAGGACTGATACAAGCGAAAAATGAGTACAAATCGATCAACCTATGAATATCACGGAGAAGCAGGAACGCGGAGTAGACTTTATCTGAAACAATTGGCTTGAGAGAAAGATGGTTGTCAATATGAAAACCGAGAAATACTTATTATTAATGACAGGAATAATGGTTGAGTTGATCTATTAGGTAAAAAAGGATTTATTTTTATTTTTACATGATCACAACAAAAAAAAATCTAAGTCATGTGTCGAGGTGGGAACGGAGAAGGTATTTGAATGTGATAAAGGAGGGAGCGCGGTGGACGTTGAGAGGGAGCTGATTTCAGGCAAGAGGGCGGATACGAGGACGGATCGGAGACCGTTGTTGTTTGAGTAATTGGGAACATGGAGTAAGAGAGAATTACGGGAACGCAGCGATAGAGAGAGGTGGGGCGAGTGTCGTCTAAGACAGAGAGGTAAATGAAGGATATAGTGCCGACAGCGATGAGACGAGAAAAAAGGCGGAGTTGGATGCGAATGTGGATGGTGGGCCAATTGAGTTGGACAAGATGTGCGAATGTGTGATCGAAGCGACAGATAGGTAGGAGCACTCGAACGGCGGAGTTGATTATGCATTGTGGGGGGTAGGATGATGGATTTTGGAGAATTGGCGAAAAGGACGAGGCAGTATTCTATTTTAAAGAAGAGAAGCGATAAAAGAAAATACATACAAGAACGGAAGTCGATAAGAGAGCGGATACTGCGGATGTCACGGAGAAGAAAGTTAGATGAGCGGACATTTTCGCGGAAAAATCGTTTAAGAGAAAGGTGGCCATCGAAATGGAAGCCTAAGAAAGTGAGATTATGTAGTATGGGAATGATTGATGAGACAAAAGTTACAGGGGGAGGAGATTTGTTAGGTCGACGATGGGAGGATCCACATTATTTTTGACTTGTCGGGGTTTAGAACAAGATGAAGATGGGAGAGACGTTCGTAGATAGAAGAAAGACAGTTGGAGGCAGAAATTACGATATCGTGTATCCGATGGGCGGGTTTATGATCACAGATGAGTTTGCCATCGTCGTATTGCCTGACGTTAAAGGAATAATGTTTGGAAAACGGAAAGAGATCACAAAGTAGAAGAGATAAAAGCAGAGGATCTAGTACTAAACCTTGTAAGGCCCCCCCCCAAAAATAGGGGTGGGAGGAGAGTATGGTGAATTTGAACAGACGTGAAAACAACAGTTAGATATATATGAGGAAAGTCATGATACAAAGGAGGAAGAAAAGCCGTAATCATAACGCAGGTGAGGAAAGAGGATGGAGTGGTCGACGATATCGAAAGCGAAGGGGAGGTCTAGGGAGATGAGAACACTATATAGAGCCTTGTCATTAGACATGAGTAAGTCGTTGTAAACTTTCATGCAGGTGATTTCTGTGGAGTGATTAGAGCTGAACGCGGATTGGAAAGGAGCCTACAGATTGGATGAATATAGATAAACGTTGGTCTGTATTAAGATGATGCGTTCTAAGAGCTTAGAAAAAGTAGATAAGACTGAAATGGGACGATATCTAGAAGGAATATAGATGTCGAAATTGCTTCTTAAGGAGGAGACGAACGATGGCGGATTTCCAGTGTAAAGGGAATATACGACTGCGGATAGGCGAGTTAGACAATGTGGTGAGGAAAGTAGATATCGATGAGCATATGGATGTAAGTATGATGGCAGGCAGGGGATCGGCGGGTGAGGGTTATTGAGCAAGGGAAACGCTTTTATTCACAATGTCACACAGGCAACCGAGACAACCAGTAAGTACTTTATTCTACTGATGAGTGTTGCCGGGTACTCATTGGTCGTCTAGAAAAGACCCTGTGACTAAATATTGTGAATCCATGTCCATTCTATCAAGCAACACCATTTAGTATATATATATATATATATAGTAAACGACCAGTGTGTACCTCATTCTACTGATGAGTGTTGCCGGGTACTCATCATTTCGATGCTGAAGTGGTCGTCTAGAAGTGACATGGTGACTAAAAGTCGTGAATCGAAGTCCAGTCTATCAAGCAACACCATTTAGTATAAATGCCGTATTTCGTAAGAAATCCTGGACCGTTGTCTTTTCAGCACATCCGTGCACTACTATTATACCTGCCGTATCCATTTAGGATCCAACGAGTGCAGCGACAATTCAGCAACAACCTCTGCCTAGTGTTTAAGGATGGTCCGCACAGCAATTCGATCTGGTTAAGAGCGTAAGCCTCAGTCAATTAAGCAAAGTGTCGGAAACGCCTTTATTCACAATGTTCACACAGGCAACCGAAACGACCAGTGTGTACCTCATTCTACTGATGAGTGTTGCCGGGTACTCATCATTTCGATGCTGAAGTGGTCGTCTAGAAGTGACATGGTGACTAAAAGTCGTGAATCGAAGTCCAGTCTATCAAGCAACACCATTTAGTATAAATGCCGTATTTCGTAAGAAATCCTGGACCGTTGTCTTTTCAGCACATCCGTGCACTACTATTATACCTGCCGTATCCATTTAGGATCCAACGAGTGCAGCGACAATTCAGCAACAACCTCTGCCTAGTGTTTAAGGATGGTCCGCACAGCAATTCGATCTGGTTAAGAGCGTAAGCCTCAGTCAATTAAGCAAAGTGTCGGAAACGCCTTTATTCACAATTTCACACAGGCAACCGAAACGACCAGTGTGTACCTCATTCTACTGATGAGTGTTGCCGGGTACTCATCATTTCGATGCTGAAGTGGTCGTCTAGAAGTGACATGGTGACTAAAAGTCGTGAATCGAAGTCCAGTCTATCAAGCAACACCATTTAGTATAAATGCCGTATTTCGTAAGAAATCCTGGACCGTTGTCTTTTCAGCACATCCGTGCACTACTATTATACCTGCCGTATCCATTTAGGATCCAACGAGTGCAGCGACAATTCAGCAACAACCTCTGCCTAGTGTTTAAGGATGGTCCGCACAGCAATTCGATCTGGTTAAGAGCGTAAGCCTCAGTCAATTAAGCAAAGTGTCGGAAACGCCTTTATTCACAATTTCACACAGGCAACCGAAACGACCAGTGTGTACCTCATTCTACTGATGAGTGTTGCCGGGTACTCATCATTTCGATGCTGAAGTGGTCGTCTAGAAGTGACATGGTGACTAAAAGTCGTGAATCGAAGTCCAGTCTATCAAGCAACACCATTTAGTATATATATATATATATATATATATATATATATATATATATATATATATATATATATATATATATATATATATATATATATATATATATATATATATATATCGAGTGATACATTAGACTGATGGAGCTGATGATCGAAGTCCAGTTTTTTAGCAGCTCATATGGATTTTAAATCAATAGTAGCCAGTTTAGGCTCCTGGACCACAGTTTCAAGCGATTTTTCGCACTACCAATTTATAAAAAAACGTATTCCTTTCGGAATCCTGTGAGAAATTCAGTGCCCTCGTAACCAACGGATACGCATTTGTGCATATAAAGAATAACTAGAAGGTCCACACACGCAGCAAGCCAGTAAAAACGGTTTCTGCACCTGAGTTTTGTTTAGCATCGTGAGAAATTGCTAGTGTCTTTATAGTTATCACAAAAGCAGTCGAAACGCACCCTAACCACTTCATCCGACTGACGATGACTGCTGGGTTAGTTCGGGGCGTCTCGGAGTGATACATTAGACTGATGGAGCTGATGATCGAAGTCCAGTTTTTTAGCAGCTCATATGGATTTTAAATCAATAGTAGCCAGTTTAGGCTCCTGGACCACAGTTTCAAGCGATTTTTCGCACTACCAATATATATATATATATATATATATATATATATATATATATATATATATATATATATATATATATATATATATATATATATAACCGTTTGAGATCATGAAGATCGATTGGAATCGGGACTGGTGATCCTTTGATGGATTCTTATTTATGTAACGAATAGTTGCTAGGTCACACGAGGTGACTTTCGCATTGAAAACCAGCTACAGAATCCTTCCTTCATGATATCCAATTCCATACACCCTGACTACTAACGGCGCCATTGCCACAACCGTTTTCGTTTCGCCTGCTTTTTGCCACATGTTGGTAGACCCGGGCTCGTCAGAAGGCTGACTACCAACTCTTCGCCTTTTTGAAATTTGACTTATCCGAGATTCGAACTGTCGCTCTCCGTACTTGGCTTGCGCTCTTGACTGCTAGGCTACGAATCCAGGATTACCAGATTTCACACAGTATATGAAACCTTCCATCATGATATCCAGAAACTGCATTGTCCGAGATGCTTCTCTGGCATACTTATTATAGATTTTACCGTTTGCGAAGAGTTGGTAGTCAGCCTTCTGACGAGCACGGGGCTAGTCAGAAGGGATTCTGACTAGCCCCGATTCCAGAAATGGGATCTCGTGTGCTACCGCAAAGGAGATCCCATTTCTGGAATCGGCGTTGGAGTACACCACAAGATGTGCAGCCACATGTAAAACGAAAAACCTAGTATATTTGTGTTTGTGTGATGAATGTCCGGTTCAGTATGTCGGAGAAACAGGACATCAACTTAATATTCGTATGAATACTAGACGTTGCGACGTTAGAGCTGGACGAACTGGTAGGGATGGTGCAGCTAATCATTCCATTGAACACCCTGGGCATACAATGAGCGTTATGGTTTTAGAGGATGAATTGCCTAACGTAACTGCGAGGAGAAATAGGGAACAGTTCTGGAGAGCGCAACTTATGACAGATTTACACCTAAACACATATAATGAATGTCACTAACCTTAGCACATGAACTGTATATTTGTGTTTTGATACTTGATTTGTGTTTTTGTTATATTGCAGGCATTGTATTGTGCATATGTATATTTCAGATTGAACTGAAGAAGGCTTACAAAATCCGAAAGCTTTTCTAATAAATCACAGTCACTGTTCATTGGATTTCGATTTCAATCGTAAAATAAATATTTCGAAAGTATTCCAGAAATGGGATCTCGTGTGCGGTTCAACAGTAACATAGAATATTTTGAAAGCGTCTGTGACTGGACCCCGCAAACAATCCAACATACAAAGGCTTTGGTACATGCACAATATTTATCATTCTGTCTGCAAAATAATATATGCACTCGTGGACTAAAGATTGCTAAGGGAATGCAGGTTAACAGGAATTTAATAGATCCTTCTTGAATGAACAAGCTACAGTCAACTTGGGCTACTATTATACATACTGCTGAAATACGCCTCACTCGAGTACTATGGGAATTCTACTCAGCAGCATACAATTCGATGCTAGCACCTATCGACGAACTACTACAGTACAGATTGCTAAATTCCAAAGTTAGCAAACTAAACCGACATTTCCACTTGGCAGTTTCATCCGATGCACTGTGTCTCTATCCATTAAGACGATGCAGACGATTTCGCACCAGAAGGCACGTTGATCAATTCACACCAGCTTCGGACGGCATAGTGAATTTATCGCATGTGGAGCTTTACGAAGCCCAAAGAGAGACTATTTCTTTAGGTATGTCTTTTGTTCCGTCCCCTCGTGAATTTGGACGCTTGGATTTAATTAGGCACATTCGTTATGCTGCCACCAAGGTAACAGAGGGCATTTCGGACCGGGATGATGCCGCAAACACAAAGAATAATTTTCTAAGCTCGCCTTTAATACAAAAATATGTGAATATTAAGCCCAATGAACGTAGTAGATCAAATATGTCAAAAACCCAGATGAATGCAATTAGGGAATTAAGGTCAAATCCAAATATAATGATACTACCGGCAGACAAGGGTAACAAAACTGTAGTTTGGTCTACTATGGACTACATTGCTGAAGAAATTCGCCAATTGAGTGGGGATGCATATGAGCGAATTGAGCTGGTGGATCATATAGGTATCGTTGATGAGGTTCACACTGTCATTTCCACTCTAGTGAAAGACAACGAGGTAAAAAGTAAGTTATTGGTTGATAATCCTATCTTGGGATATATGTATCTTCTTCCTAAGATACATAAGAACCAAACTCCTTGTCCTGGACGACCTATTATTAGAAATTGCGGAACATCAACGGAAAAATTAGCTCGCTACTTACATGATAACTTATATCCCTTGTTAAGGCAATGCCCTTCGTTTATTAACAGCACAGATCAATTCATAAGAAAATTTGAAGGTATTAAACTGTCGCTTAACTCTGATAGTATATTATTTACTGTAGACGTGGAGTCGTTGTTTACCTCCATCATCTTAAGTAATGGCGTTTATGCCGCCAAACAGCTTATGTTAGCAGCGGAATACGATGACTCGAGATAAAAACTACCTGCACTCAATTAGAACTGGTAATGGAATCAAACACCTTCACATTCAATGATAAGATCTTTAGACAGACTAGGGGAACTGCAATGGGTAGCCCGATGGGACCCACATATGTAGGGTTGTATGTGGCATACGTAGAGAAATGCTTCATAGCTTCGTGGGAGTTAAGACCAACTTTCTGAGTGCGATATGTAGACGATATTTTTGGTATTTGGAGTCACGGTGAGGAATCGCTCGTTGAATTCTTAAATGATCTCAATGCTTTTTCTGAGCTTAAATTTGTACGGTCGGTGGTGGATACTCATGGCATAAATTTCTTAGATGTAAAGATTTATTTGGATTCCCAAGAAAAGTGGCAAACTACTGTATACCGTAAATTTGTGGGAACTCGTATATTTATACATGCTAATAGTGCATATCATCTGAGAATAAAAATATTGATGATCAGAAACGAGATGATTCGTACTAAGAAAATTTGCTCTACATCATACGATTTCGCATTAACATTAAATAAGCTTAGAGATGAGTTCTTAGCCCGTGGTGTACAAAGGTCCAATACAACGGAAAACACATATAATTAGCCAAAGATTTAAGATATATTAGAGGAAATGATTCTGGGCATACTGACCATGCTGATTTGAGATTATTTAGTTCGCGTCTTACATCCTCATTGAAAAATAAATCAAAAGTACTAGAAAAAGATCCATTGAGAATGTATGATATTTGTGAGTTTAAGTTGTGATATCAATTTGAAATGATTGTAAAGGCATTATCGATTCAACTGTTTTTTGTGAAAGATTTTCACATTCAGATATAAGTTTACGCACACATTCATCTCTATTTTGAAGTTTGCATACCTGGACAAAGAGCTCGAATTAATGGCAGATTGTTGAGCCAATCGCTCTTAACAATTTCGTCAGTTTTTGCCGTTTCAATTATGTAAACTATTACATAATTAATAATTTTACACTACTAACCAAATCAATTAAGCAACAATGGAGATACATAAATCGCCAAATTTCACCGTTGGGATTTCAGCAGCTGAAAAATCAATTATTCGAAGAAATATTGCAAGACATTCTGAATTTTACGTACAAGGAAATGCGACAGATCAGCAAACTTAAGTTAAAACATGGTGGACTCAGAATAATAGATCCCGCATGCCTAGGAATATCGCTTTTAATGGATTAACAGGTAGTGCAACGGAACGGTCGTTCATCGACATATGTATATTCAATTGTCATGCGCCGTCGTCAATGGTGTACTCTGCAGTTGGTGGGGTTGGTCCAGGCGCTAATCATATAATGCAGACCGTAGCAAAATGTAGAGCCTCAAAATCACATCTAGACTACAATGATTGCATTAGTCAATTGAGACAAGATGTGTCGATTCAAATAGCAAAATGTGCCTCAATGGCTTTGAGAATGCGAACAAAAGCCGAACATATCCTTTTCAGCAACGACGATATCATTTGCTCGTCTGCGTAATGCATCCGCTCTTAAACACGCAAAAATATATGGATCTTGAGTAAAAAATTTTTTTAATCTTTTTTTTTTTTTCAAAAAATAAAAAATTGTAAACTATTTGTGGATAGCAATAAAAGAATTGTGAGCTATTTGACCATGTTTAAATCATCATTTGAATCCAACGAAAACATAAAAATATCCAACTAAGAAGAACGAGTATTCGTTCAACTACGAAGAACGAGTCGGGTATAGCTCATTTCTTCCCGTTATATTCTATTCTTCAGGCGGCCTCAGACACCGTGCCCGAGTGCTTATAAAAACCACTGATACGCTGAAATCAATACGCGGCACGTAGAGTTACAGCAAAGAAATAACAACAATCAGACGCCAACTCAGGAGTTTTGTTAACCACCAGATTGTCGTTCACTCCTCACCTCGAAAGTGTACCAAAATTGTCACTTCACAAATCAGGTCTCTTGGGAAATTTTCCATTAACCACTACCCTAATCATTTTCACATTATGAAATTACCTATTTTGCTATACGCTTATTCCGCAATCTGGACAGACCTTACGTCAGCCAATTTTGCGCAGATAGACACATGTAAGGCAGATTCATTAAAGGTGTTGTAGGATTTACCAAAATGCTTTATCAACGCCGTATACATTTTATCGAAGGCGAGTGTATTTAGCGAGTATATTCGAGTTTCTTCGCCTGGTATTGGGTGTTCCACAGACAAAGCAGTTTCTTTAAAATAAGAAAAATTTCAGAAAAAGTACATAGTACCGATCCTCAAATATTCTCTTCGCCAGCTTAACTCAGTCTAATTGGAAGTATTCATGTTCTTCTAATATTGGTGTAGTCACTAGACACATCGTCTATAATGTTCAGTTTATTAGTCAATTCATAAAAATGACGTTTATTTTAAATTTTATTTTTTATTTTTATTTTTTAACTTGATTAAAATTATAGAAAATCTAAAAACAATTATTAATTTTATTATTTAATTATTAAATTTTGATTTAGCATTATTATGTTTTGTTTATTTTATAATTATATAACAATACGTAGACTCAGTTAGCTGATTTAATTTCTTTGCCATACATTAGGCGCTCCACAGAATGATCCAAGATATTATCAAATAATCAATCCTCAAATAATCATTTACGATGCGAGCAGGATTTGAACCTGCGCGGGATAAACCCAACAGATTTCTAGTCTGTCGCCTTAACCACTCGGCCATCGCACCAATTTAAAATATTCTCGTATCTAATATTTATTAAATATAATAAAATATTTAACAAGACCATTATATTGTTTATTCGTATAGACATGAGTTAAAGCTATGAGTGAAATATATTGTTTATTCGTATAGACATGAGTTAAAACTATGAGTGTTATTGGGGAGTGTACACTGAGCCATCATTGCAACCAGTAGATGAAAGGACTGTTTTCGAAAATCCGACAACTACTCGACAAAAAGATGTCAGGGCAGATATTGTTTGTAATGGACCTTTGGAGAGAGGCTGGAGAGGACATTTTTAGATGTCTGCATATACAATAACCATGTTCCTGGCTATCTTGAAAAATCTCTAGAGCAAGCTTTTCATTATCATGAAAAACGAAAGTACGTGAAATACGATGAAAGGATTCGGGAAATTGAACACAGTGGATTCTGTCATTAATATGGGCTGCCACTGGTGCAACAGGAACCGTGTCCAATATATGTTTAAGGAATATAGCAAGGAAAATGTCGGTAAAGCGTAAGTGGGACTATGTATCATCTATTAAATGGCTACGTACAAAAATAAGTATCCTATTGGCAAGGATGTGTTCAGCCAGTCTTAGAAATCATCGAACAAGTAGCCGAGATATTGAACAGAACACGTGTTAAAGAATTTGAAATTGATTATATTTTTAAAAGATTATTTAATGTTCTAATTAAGCCCCATTTGCGGAAACCTATGTCAATGTAGTATATAATATAAAAAATAGACATATTATAAAGACCCATTGTATAATTTCACAAAAATTTATCGATCCCATATTTAAAAAAGACAAAGCTGATTAAATGAGCTGATTAAATGACTATAAATAATAGCAAAACATTTGAGCTTTAAATACGCGATTAAATATATGTAAAAAAATCGACATTAAAAAATCTACTGGTAGATTTTTAAATCTTTAAAATGCTAAAATCAAGTACATAATCATTATACTTTATGGTTAGTCCAGATTGCCTGAACGTATTTGTTTTTACTTATTGGTTGATTTTGTTATTTGGTTAATGGAAAGAATACGATAAGTGTAATGCATGCTGATTACGATCTAAATGGTGTGATATTGAGTTTGGTTAGGTATGTCTTGTACTGAGAAAGTTGGTGGCTTGGTCATTATTTCACTTTACGCGTTTTCCCTTTGTGTAGCACGTAGACCACATTCTTCCAAGCCCAAATGGTTCGATAACGATTTGATGTGTGTTATCAGATAACAAGATGATTCTTTGGTTCTATTTAAGCGTATCTTGGTTCCTACAAATCTTATACTATCCGCAAAAGAGTAATGCTTTTTAAACGTAAGAAGAAACATCAATTTATTGCTGACATGTTTCTCGCCTTAGATCAAAAACAAATTTGTCAACTACTACGCACCCAAAGTAGAGAGCTTTATCGTCAATCAACTGTCTAGTAGATGGTAAGCTGAAACCTGTTTTCCCTTTTTCTATCTATAATATCATTCCCAAGAACTTATGTCCTACTCACAATAAATATTTCCTGCGTAATTATCATATTACTACAGGTAATTCGTACTACAGTTGTTAGTATGATGAACTAACATTCATTTTAATCCACTTAATGTTCCTAATATAATGTCGAGTCTGCCGGTTAAAAATAGTTTAGGATCAACGAACAAACTTACGGCCAATAAGTTTGGCATGCATAAATTGCAAGATGATTAAAATACTGATCCTGAAGTACATATCTTTTCTCATTTGGATAAATTCAGTTTGGATAACTTTATTCAACTGTGCCAGATTCTTTTAGTTTTGAAATTTCTGATGGAATAAACATTTGATCTTCCCTAGAGTATTGACGAGATCGTGTTGCGATTTAAAAAATTATTATTTTTTTAAAGTGACAAATGCTACCAGCGCACGCTTACATGACCACAACAAAACAAAAATGTAAATCATGTGTCGAGAATGTGTGAACGGAGGAGGTGTGTGAATGTGATAAAGCAGGGAGCGCAGCGGACATCGAGAGGGAGTTGATTCAAGGCGAGTGGGGCGGCCATTAGAAAAGATAGGAGACCATAGTTGTTGGAGTAATTAGGAACGTGGAGTAACATATCTTCTCATTTGGATAAATTCAGTTTCTTATCAAACAAACAGCACGGTTTTAGAAAGCATCGCTTCATTTCGACAAATTTAACTTTAGCTAGTGAAAGGTAAACCGGCTTTGTTAAACAATGTGTGGCGGTTGATGTCATCTTTATTGATTGGTTCAACGCTTTTGATTGAGTTGTTCATCCAATATTACTATGTAAGTTAAACTATAATGAATTTTATAAACATTTGAGTAGATGATACATGAATTCTTTAATAGACGTTATTTCACTGTATGAGTTAATGACTCTCTGTCAGAATGATAAAATCTCAATCATATTGTTCCTCAAGGTTGTATTCTTTAGTCCCACTTTCGACACATCCTCAACAACTAAAATTAGAATTGAGTGAATTAGAAAAATTTCGAAGAGAGCCACGCATTTGGTTCCAGCAATTCGTTCAATCCCTTATACTCCTAGTAGACTCGATGCGTTGATTATTACGTATATTAAATTAGATCTTATGATTGCATATCTAACACTGGTGTAGATGTCGCTGCGTGTGCCTAATCATCCATTGACGCAACTGTTCCGCCTTCGTGGTTTCTTACTGTAACATGGACACGAGCCCGTATGAAGTATCGTACGTGCTCGTGAGATACTTTGTATGAAGTATCGCTAAAGCCTTGAAGCCTTGTGCTGCTGCGCCATTAAAGAAACTTCTCAAACTGGAACACTTGGATACTTTCATTTATTTTTGTTTTAATATTTCTATTATTTTAATGCGATGTGATGCTTCCTTACGAGCTCTGGCTCCTTTGGACGTCGATATATAACAAATTATTCGTAAATGCCAAATCCGATAGTGTTGTTTTTGCCAGGTAATAATTAATTTTAAGTATTATCAAATTTTATAATATAATATAATCTAATTTTTTTAAATCTTTCATTTTTTTTAACTTGATTTAAATTATAGAAAATCTAAAAACAATTATTAATTTTAATATTTAATTATTAAATTTTGATTCGGCATTATGTTTTGTTTATTTTATAATTATATTAAATACGTAGACTCAGTTAGCTGATTTGATTATTTATTATTTATTATTTATAAATAATAAATATTATTTATTAGTTTTTATTTTATATTTTAAAATTAAATTATATCGTTATAATGTTTAAATTGTATAAAATCTTATATAATTATTTTTCATTATTTATCATTATCATTATATAAAATACGTAGACTCAGTTAGATAGTTACGTATACTATGTTTGATTTATGGAGGTTTCGGTCATTCTTTGTGACCACATCAGAATAATCTATAACAAACGATAGGTTAATGAATACATAATACAAGTCCAAAAGTTTATTTTAGAATATTTAAATAATAAATTCTTCATCCTTTCGTTAAACTAAAGATTTTTCCACCTTAGCGGCAAGGATTCTCTAACATTCGAAGAATACATTCGCTGAAATGTATTTTGTGCACTTTCTTTGAATCGTTTATGATCTTCCTTAAGATATTTGATTGTTATCGTTCAAGTAATATTCTCCATTATATTTATTTATATTATATTAAATATAATATAATATTATATAATATTTTATTATATATTAACATTATATTCATTAATATTATTATATTAATATTAATGAATTATAATCTTATATAATATAATCTTAATATTATTAAGCACCTCTTACCTACGGAGCAGTATGGATTCCGCCCGAAAAGGTCAACGTCCGATGCAATAAAGCATGTCCGTGACGAAGTCACCAATTGTTTCGCTAAGCGTAGACCGTTGTATGCTACTTTTGTTGACTTTGAGCGAGCATTTGACACAGTGAATCGTTCTTTGTTACTTGATAAACTTTCCACCAGTGTCCGTTAGTGGTCGCTTTTTGTATCTTATTTATTCTGTGCTTCAGCCTAATCGCCTTAAAGTATCTGATGGTATCAACACCTCTGATTTCTTTTTTGCTAATCGCGGTGTTTTACAGGGAGATCCACTCAGCCCTATATTATTTTCCTTTTTTGTTATGGATTTGCCTATGCATCTTCATCATGCATCGAATATAGTCTCTTGTACCATTTATGCCGACGATCTAGTAATATTAGCCAAAGATCTTTTATCCGCTCAAAGTGCGTTAGATGCTCTGTCATCCTATTGTTTATCAAATCAGTTGACGGTGAATGTAAATAAATCGAAAGCCCTTAAATTTCGGTTAGGTGGACCTTTGCGTCGATGTGACATGCTGAGAATAGGGAATGTAGATTTAGAATTCTGCAATAGTTACAATTATTTGGGAGTATTACTTTCGTCGAAATGGTCATTTACTGAACACCCACATCGTAAATCCTCGAAGTTAGTTGTAGCAACCTCTTATGCAAAAAACTTAGGTTCTTTATCTTTCTCAGGAGCCCTCCGGTATTTTCGAAGTATGTTGCTTCCCATAGTTTCATATGCTTTGCCAGTTATCTGGTCGGATTTAAGTCCCTTCAATTTTCAGCAGTTGGACAGGTGTCAATGGAGATTCGTGAAGCGAATTGTTGGAGTCTCACCAAAATGTTCTTCATCGGTTATAGCGATACTATCATCGTTAGAACCTTGCTCTAAATACATCTGCTCAACATTTAATCTTGAACACACTGCATCATTTACTACTAACCTGAACATGTTCTTTCGAAAGACGACGTCATTGGATTCTGAATTTTATCTTACTCCGGCATTCTTACAGACTAAATGGAGAGAACCCTGTGCAAGGAAAAGACCGCTGATCTGGAGAGCATCTGTCCATGGATATCACGATAAATTCTGCGCTATTAGAATTCCAGTACATGCACGGTGCTCTTTGTGCATTTGTGTTCTTTGCAAAAATGAATGCGCATCTAACCTGCATATCTTCACTTGCCCAATTTTGAAAAATCTGTCACTATCCGATATTGACAGTAAGAGAACATTTTGAAATACAATTTATAAAATTGATAAACTTTTGGTGTATTTATTTTGTTTACCCAGTACCGAAAGGTAAAGAGGTATAATAAATTCTCTCATTATTATATTCATTTTACGTCGTTTTCTTAAAAACGGGGACTATTCACTTTATTATAATATTTTAATTCAATTTAAATAAATAAAAATTCATTAAGTTGCCACCTTCAAATATTAAAACATTAAAAATTTTATAAAATAAAATTAAAATAAAATTTTATATTATTATATAATACTTAGGATTGAAACTAAAGATTGAAAATTAAACTTTAACAAAAGATTAAAAATTTAAGCATAATTATTCATTATGCCATAATTCATTAATAATAAATAAATTAAAATTTACCCTTGCACGGCGTCCTTCATATTAACAATCGATAACTAAGCTTGAGTTTGTGATACATCGGAAAACTTAAATTATCATATTTTATTTAATGTTAAAATAATATTAAAATGGGCCAATACTCATGTAAATGCTTCACTACAATATGCAATGAATTAAAAATATCACAAAACTCAAATTTAAAACCTTTAATTGCATCAGTAATTGAGTTCCATTGAATTTCGTTGCTAATTAAATAATTAAAACCGAATAATAAAGAATATGTACATCTAGAAACTTGATTAAGTAAGAAAATTAGGATTAAAACGTAGTTTCCTCATAAAGTTGTCAGCCCATTTTTGTATGGATGTAAGTGGGATGTTGTCTGATATACTACCATTTCCAAAAGACATTACGAACGTTTGTAAGTTTTCAAGAATTTTCTGTGCGATTGATATGTAATTTGACGATAAACAGGAAGGTTCATTTAATGGCACATATGATAAAACGTCGATATGCGGTTCTATACTGAGTCCAATAATAACGCCATCCAGAAGAAGGGGATTGGACTGGCCTGAATCTCCATTAGTAACAATTTGGTTGTTACAGTCTTAAATACAATAAAAGTTTTAAGTGCAATATATATTTTGGGCACAAATAAACGATAACATCAAAAATATTGAGCCATAATTCGGTCTATCTAAAAATTTTCAATGATTTTTTGTAACAATTTGAAGGTTTCAATGGATTAACATTGTCTTCTTAGTGGAAACTTTATTTCGTATACCTTTCTCTATTAAGCAGTCGTATTTGGTCAGTTTTGACCAAATACGAAACAGCTTTACTCGCTCCTTTGCTGGTAGGCAAAAGCTTTCAACTTACTTTTCGTTCAGTGCTATCAAACTTTAATTTCTAAGCGGCACTCCCACGAATTTACTTTACAAATGACTCTTACTGTAACCAATCAAATCAGCTAACTGAGACTAATTATTTATAATTATAAAAATAAATAAGTAAATGTAATAAATAATTAATAATAAATGATTATATAAGATTTTATATAATTTATATCAAGTTAAAATTAAAAATTGAAATATAAGATAAAAGTCAATTAATATTATAAAAATTAATATTTTATAAATATCAAACTGCTAAGTGTCAAATCAGATTAGATAACTGTGTACGTATTTTTTATTATTGATAATAAAATTATTATCAATAATAATTTTATTATCAATGAAATTATTATTTTAATAATAAACAATAAATAATTATAACAAAATAATATTTAAAATTATAATTATTTAATTCATTAATAATTATAATAATTAATAATTTGTACAATTTATATTAATATCAATTTATATTAAATCGGATCAGCCGAGTACATAGAGACGTTTATACGATCATCAGTTTCCTCCCTTTGCACATTAGTGTCACAGTTGAAGAAAGTAGGAGAGTTAGACACTCAGGTTGCATACGTGTGCTTAATTAAGTCTATTCAGCATAAATGGACACATACTCAACGATGTTATGAATGCCCCTCTGCGTGGTTCGCACCTCTGACACTGAAACTAAAGTCTACAATATCACATCTTTTTGACATTGATATTTCTCAAGACGATATCTTATGGCGCACATGCCAGTTGAGTTTTCGCAACGGCGGTTTATGCATTAGAGATCCGTCCACGTTACCAAGCAACGAATATCGATCATCGACCTCAGTGTGTGAGCCAAGCATACAAGGATATATTGGCTCGGTACTTAATTCTATGCAGGAGACAATTATTAAAAATCTACGGGCAGCAAAAGCCTCTAGTGAAAAGCTTGACCAAGAAGATATTTTGAGCAATGCGAGTGGAATTCTGTGTACCGCAATTGAGCATGCTTCAACAACAGGGGCTTCGTCATGGCTATCCGGATATCCTACATTCGATCGAGCAACTCGATTAAGTAACATCGAGTTTTGTGATTCTATTTCTTCTAGATACGGAATTACGCCTAAATCCGCACCAACTCAATGTAAATGTAGGCAGATTAATACAGTTGCCCATGCTCTCTCATGCCCATTCGGTGGTCTTCCGTCGATGCGACACGATGCCGTGCGCGATTTTATTGCCTATCAGCTAACAGAAACATCGTATAACGTACAAGTCGAGCCGCTGCTTACACCAGTCCCGCCAAACTTTGACTTTAGAAACGGCTTAACGACAAAAGACCGTGATGCTAGGCTCGACATTGCATGCTCAGGGTTGTATGGTGATAGGAGTGAGCGAACTTTCTTCGACATTTGCGTGTTTAACGCTTTCGCTCAGTCCAACTCCTCCAAGACACCAGAGTCCTGCTATAAGTACCACCAACAGCGAAAGCGCAGTAAATATCTCGAAAGAATAACAGAGTTCGAGCGGGGGTCTCTTGTACCCGCCGTCTTCTCATTCTCAGGTGGAAGCGGTGAAAATGCCACACAACTTTTAAGACGGATCGCATCTAAATTGGCAAATAAGCGAGCAAGCAGATACCCCGACGAGCTTACAAAGCTTAGAACGCGTCTAGGCCTATTACTTGCAAAAATGACATCGCGATGCATCAGAGGAACGCGATCTGCAATCGGACGTCCAGAATTTTGAACCCAAACTGAACTTAATTATCATTTACGGGCCCATTTGCGGGTAACCCAGAGATTGTAAAATAATAATAATAGATTTAAAAAAAATAATAATTTTATATTAATATCAAGTTAAAATAAAAAATTGAAATTTTAAATAAACGTGATTTTTATGAATTGACTAATAAATAACAGACGTTGTATCAGAATAAGAATTAGAGGTCATCAGGAGGAACTGCTATACTATCAGGTTTCGGCTCCTAATTCCTAAACCCAACATAGCAGCGGGGCCAAATACATGCTAATGACGTATTTCATCTGGTGAAATTCGATTACCTGGTGTATCTAATTCTAACACAAAGCATATTGTTTATTAACTACACATAAAAAACCTTAACGCTTAATAGTTAAAATTTATTTTTATTTTTAAATCTGTTCACGGTAAAACCAATTTTATGCCAACAAAATCTTAATCCGGATACAGGATATTGTAATTAGAATCTGTGCAAAGCCATGTAATTAGCGTTTTCTTGAAGTGCACTCTATTTGATATGTTGATGATATTCTCTGGAAGTTTGTTCCAAAGCCTCACCGCTCGATGAGAAAGGCGATATAGTCTTCCGAGTTTTCCGTGATGCTTGGTCCTCACAGTCAGAGAGTGACCACGGTTAGTAGTTCGCTGGCTTTGCTAAATACAGTCGTCCGGGAATCCGTCACATTCGAATAACATATCCCTAAAACATAAAATATCAAAACATACTATACTAGTACGGACTGAAGAAACGCCCATATTGCACAAGCGGTCCTTATAAGACAATTTCCCGAGGGAATGGCACGATCTCGTCAGCCTACGTAGGACATTTTCAAGCTCATTCATCTTAACACGTGCACATAGAAATACCGCAGGGATACAATATTCAATAATAGGACGAATAAGTGAATTGTATATTATTTTAAGACAGGAAGCCGATGGGTTACAAAAACACCTTCGGACCACATAGCTAAGTTTCCTGGTCGTTTGGATGATTCTGTCCGTGTTTGGACGACTCTTCAATGACTCGTGCACAAGTATTCCCAAATCTCTTGTGCATTGTACCTGCGTAATTGTCTCGGCACCCAATTTATATCTGAAAGGAAATTTCTTATGTCCTAAGTGCATGTGGCAGCACTTTGATATATTTAACATCAGTCCTGTCTCATTACTCCACCTAACAATATTATCTAAATCTTCCTGGAGCAGAAAACAGTCATGATACGATTGAATGCACCGCCATAACTTGAGGTCATCCGCAAACGCTAGGATTTTGCATCTCAGTCTTAATAACAGATCCTGAAGGAAAATGTTGAACAGTAAAGGGCCGAGAACCGTATTTTGAGGCACTCCGGCACAAACATGACGTTGTGAAGAAACACTACTGCCTAGCCTCACTTGATATGACCGACCCTTCAAGAACGAACTAATCCAACGAACTACATGGGGATCGATACCGTATTTAGCCAAAACTACTAGCAGAGGATCATGTGGTACTCGGTCAAACACCCGGCTAAAATCGATAAAAATTACATCGACCCCACACCCATCCGCTACTACATCTGTCCAATTTTCACGAGCCATAATTAAATTACTGAGGCATGATCGACCAGTGCAAAATCCATGTTGAGAAGGGTGCAGAAGTTTAAATCTATCCATATGAGAAGTTATGTATTTATGCACGAACCTTTCAAGGCATTTACATACAACGCTTGTCAGACTTACAGGACGATAATTGGACGGCCTTCTCTGTTCCCTTTTTTGTATATAGGAGTAATGTGAGATCGCTTCCACTGATCAGGAATTTATGATGTACATAGAGACATGTTAAACATCTCTGATAATGGGAATGCTAGCAGGTCATGGAGTTTTTCAGGAATAAAAGGATGAATGTCGTCCGGCCCAGCCGACGCGTAATAAGATAATTTACTCAATTCCCGTGATACCTCTGCTGGAGAAATTAATGGCATATGGGAGACGAATGTCTCAGGAATTTGCGCTGGACGAAAATCTGTAATTGGAGTGGGACAAATAAGATCAAAGGCCTCTGCCAACATACTCACAACTTCATCAGGATCTCTCGCAATCTTACCGTCATGAGTCAAAAGGGAAATTGATGGAATAACTTTTCTACTTTTTTAGATAGCTCCAGAACGGCTTGGAAGAAACTTTATATAATTCCAGGATTTTCGATTCGTATTTTTGCCTCTTCAACAATTTCATGTAGTTGAAGTGACGACGATACTGTAGATATTCTAACCGAAGTGCCTGATTATTCAGAGATGATTTAAAGAGTTTATTCCGTTTTCTTAAAAGTCCCACTAACTCATCGAAAAACCGAGCAGGCTTGCGTTTAGCAAGGTTTTGTAAGGGTTTCAATGGAGCGACGCAGTCTGTGATATATTTGAGGGAAGCTGATAACGTATCCCAATCACGAACATGGGTAATGTCATTATTGTGAAGATCCAATTGCGCGCGTACGTAATAAATCAATATCCACTTTGTACCAGTTACGTTTCAGATGTTTAGTTTTGGCAGTAGAGACATTGATAAGGGCGCTAAAAGTAAACTTAACGACAAAATGGTCACTAATACCTATGGGAGGATCATATTGAATTTCATGAAGATCTAGTAGAGATTTACTAAAAACTAAATCTAGCAAGGAAGAACTATGTCCCATAAACCTGGTTGCCTGAATTACGTGTTGTATAAGAGATAGATCATCAACGAGAAAGTTCCATAATTCGGTGTCCAAATAGCGTCTACCTTGATGACATTGGAATGGTGTATTCTCTGTTATATTAGGAATATTGAAGTCTCCAAGGATAAAATTGGACGACTTTGTGAGATCACTAAGATACTCAATTAAACTTGGTGTTAAGCAAGATGAGCGTGGATCACGATAGCATACACAAATGGTCATGGTGATGTCACCTGATTCTATCATTAAAGAAAGTAACTCCATTCGTCCGACGCAATATGACATGGAGTTCCTTACGATAATTCTGTTAGCGACGTAAGAGGCAACTCCATCACCTCTACATTTATCATGTCGGTCTGTTCTAAATAATGAGAAGCCAGGGATTGCAACACAACAATCACTAATCCCATTGTGAAGCCAAGTTTCAGTAATTACAAAAATCGACATATTGCTGTGAGACAAATAACAACTAAACTCATCAAACTTTGAGACTAAGCTGCGAACGTTAGAACATGTAATTTTCAAGGGATGTCTACTACTATTCTTTGAAGTTTTATGCAAGACACCATAGAATAAAATTAAGTCACCTAAGACGCTACACCGTGAGTATTTAGGATTAACTTTTCCCAACTTACAAATAGACGTCGTCGGACCACCTAAAAATTTCGGATACAGAGATCATTTTAACCTTGTTGACGCCTATCGTTTAGTTCTTTTTTAGCGAGAGATAGTTATTCGTGCTCTTCAATCGACAAATCCTTATATATTCGCACAGAATTACCCATTAGTCTATAAGCTCTACTAAGGATGATATTAGCTTGATCATTTGAGGCACATACCAATCGAAGCAGTCTATTTCTACTATTATCATACTTTTTCTATGAGGGACCAATACCTCCAAAGATGCTGATAAATGTTCCACTTCATCTAGAAAAATACTAGACAAGATCTTTCTCACTGAAAGAACTTCGTCATTCACCCAGTTTTGAGAAATAACGAATTTGGACTCGTTGATATTAGCGAAAATTACAAATCTTAATCTGTTTAGGTCAGATCTTGTCCCCTTATGTTATTCGAACGTGGGGGTTGGCCAGGTTGCCGCACCGGATAACTTGCCGCAGTAGCGACTCTACTCAACGGAAAGACAGAAGTCCTATACTTGTTTAGGTAAGTTGCTACATCAGCGCGTGTAGATCGTGTTGTTTGACTTGAATAGATCGTGGTAGTGACAAGGTCCAATTGCAATAGTGCTAGATTCCAATCCAAGCTCAGGGTTACCATTTTGTCTAACAAAGCGGTCGGGACTATTAGGCGAGAAAATTCTTGCGTGAGTATTGGGTGTCCTATTCAAGTTCGACCGATCGGATACCGGGTAACTAGAAATGTTGCACTCGCATGAAGTACACGGATTCGTTGAAATATGAGCATTATAACTTCTTGCTACAGGTAATACAAGTCTATCATGGTCACGTTTATCAGATCTAGGATCTGCGTCCGTGGAAATTGTCATGGTTGCAATATCATTACCAGGTACAACATACTCCGATAATCCTGAATATACAAGTGAAATGCTTTAAGGTGGGTCAAGGCACAGCAGAAGCTGCAGATGAATTTGCCACTCCGATACTTAGATATGCTGGTTGATTTAACCTTCAGTACTGTCCAAACATCACAATCATCAGAGTCACGTCCAACTTCCAGCTGGGTGAAGGAATAATCAGAATCACACTCCATCTTCTTTGAGCTAGACATTTTAGGACGTCCCATTGACTACTTAATACTGAATTTCAATACGTAGCTTGTAAGTAGTAAAAAAAACAATTCTTTATCCCAGATACAGTATTTAATACGGTATTTTATACGATTATTAAAAATAGAGAAAAAATATATAAATAATAAATGATTATATAATATTTTATACAATTAACATTTATGTAACGATACAATTAATTATTAAAATTTAAAATTAAAATCTATTTTTATGAATAGATTAACATTAAATAATAATGCAATATTTTATACGATTACTAAAAATAAAGATAAAAATTATAAGTAATACATAATTATATAATATTTTATACAATTAATATTTATATAACAATACAATTTATTAGTAACATTAAAAATAAAAACGATACAATACTGATTAATATATAAAATATTAATATAATATTTAAAATTATATATAAAATACTGTATGATCAATACGATAAATATGATTATTTAAAAAATAATATAGAATTATAGCATTTTAATAAACATTTTTATTTTTGTATCTTATTCTAATACATTATCTTATAAAATTTGCCGTATCAACAATATTTGTTGATTTGTATATTTCACGATTTTTGGTCTGATTTTATTTTTATAGTAATCTAATTTAAAATATACAAAATATATTTAATATATATTAAAATATATTAAATTATTTATTTTTTCTGTTTAAAAAATATTTATTTTTTACGTGGTAAAGCGTGCCGGCGCACGCTTACGTGACCACAACAACAGCAAAAGAACAAAAATCTAAGTTGTTTGATAATCGTGAATATTTGTTTCCAATCAAAATCATTGTTAGAAGGCTAGGAAACATTGTAATTTATTTGGTTATAATCCAATAGTTAAAAAATTTGAGAAATAATTAACATACAACCCTGAAGATAACGTGACAAAGCGCCGTCGAAATATTGGATTATAACCAAATAAATTACAATGTTTCGTAGCCTTCCAACAAAAATATAAGTACTGTGCCGAGAAGGTGAGAACGGAGGAGGTATTTGAACGTGATAAAGGAGAGGGTGTGGGGGACATCAAGTTGTAGCTGATTCCAGACGAGGGACGGCGACGAGGAAGGATCATAGACCGTATTTGCTTGAGTAATTGGGACCGTAGAGTAAAAGGAAATTACGGGAACGCCGCGATAGAGATATGATTTTGAATTATGACAATTCGTAAAATTGGCATAACTAATAAGCGGGAAATAAAGTATGTAATGACGTATTTTCTCTGATGAAATTTAATTATGGTATAATAAAAAGTATATTATACCAGATATAATATACTATATTATTATATTATTTTCTAATATTGTATATTATTTGTATAATATTACTTGTATATTATTATAATATATAATAATATATTGTATAATATTATTTGTATATTACTTGTATATCATTTTCTAATACAAAGTATATTATTCATTATCCATAAAAATTTTCAATTTATCGCTAATGATTTTAAATTTATTCTTTATATTATTGTGTTGATTTTTATATTTTACTATTTTCTATTTGATGTTATTTTTATAGTAACCTAGTTTAAAATATGTATCTATTAAATTATTTAAATGATTTTGAAGAAAGCCAATATCATTACATATTGTTGCAATTCTTAAATTGAATAATTCTTATCATTAAATAATTGCATTATTTAATGTATTATATTTTATATTATATGGTATGCATGAATGCTCATGCAAAAAGATGTTTCTTGTAAATTTAAATATGTCATCTTTACGATATAAATTAATAGTAGTTTTAGTTAATGTTAATTTAATGTTCATATCTGGATATACACCTTCTTTATCATTAATATTGGTTTTGTTAAGAATAAGGCTACATGGATAAATGTGCTCACTAATTGAATAAAAATTACTAGAATTAAATACACATATATCATCAATGTATCATGCTAATGATGTATTTCCTCTGATAAAACTATCTAGTATCTTATTCTAATACAAAGTATATTATTTATTATCCATCCATAAAAATTTGCCACTTAAGAGTTTAAATTTATTCTTTATATTATTGTGTTGATTTATATATTTTACTATTTTCTGCTTGATGTTATTTTTATAGTAACCTGGTTTAAAATATGTATCTATTAAATTATTTAAATGATTTTGAAGAAAGCCAATATCATTACATATTGTTGCAATTCTTAAAATTTCATTATTTAATGTATTATATTTTATATTATATGGTATGCATGAATATTCATGCAAAAATATGTTTCTTGTAATTATTACTTCTTGTAAATGGTTATATAATGTTCACTAACGATGTTCACGCTTTCAGTAAGGGTCAGTTATTGTTTACTGACATCTTACATAGACGATTATAATCTATTTGAAAATTCAAAGTAAATAAAACATTAATCTGTAAATGTTGAATTTTATTAGCTTTAATATAAAAAGAGTTAACTGTTTTGTCTTTTGTCTAAATTATCCTGCTCTACCGTTTTTCTTCATTTCGAAAAAAAATAAATTGTTACAAATCATCCTAACTATATCGGATCATTGTTGACTTTGAAATAAAAAGGAGTAAAAATTATTTAAGCAATGCTGATACAGAATTGCTTTTAAAATCATTGTATAACTAATTTCATACTTTGCTATGATTGATTCAAATAGTGATGTCATCAGATTGAACTATTATGTAAACAGGTTTCGTAACCTTTATTTTGGAACAACATAGTTACATCGTTTAAGCGTAATTTCTTATTCTTACACTAAGTATATATTTAGTGAAAATTTTATAATTTTAGTAAAACATTTCCCACTTAAGAGTTTAAATTTATTCTTTATATTATTGTGTTACTTTGTATATTTTACTATTTTCTGTTTGATGTTATTTTTATAGTAACCTAGTTTAAAATATGTATCTATTAAATTATTAAATGATTTTGAAGAAAGCCAATATCATTACATATTGTTGCAATTCTTAAAATTTCATTATTTAATGTATTATAATTTATATTATATGGTATGCATGAATGCTCGTGCAAACATATGTTTCTTGTAAATTTAAATATGTCATCTTTACGATATAAATTAATAGTAGTTTTAGTTAATGTTAATTTAATGTTCATATCAAGATATACACCTTCTTTATCATTAATATTGGTTTTGTTAAGAATAAGGCTACATGGATAAATTTGTTTGTTTATTGAATTAAAATATAAAAAATATATATTTCATGTTTTATTTTTTATAATTTTATTCAATATATCGAATAAATCTATGTATCAAATAATAGTTTTGGAAATACGTTTTGTATAAAACTAATAGTTTGTATTCTCGAATCAACACAATGTAGTTGATTACAGGCTTGCTCAAGAGTTAACAACCCGTTTCTGATCCTTTTAATATCATTTTATCTATATTTAGGCCCTTTAGATAGCATTTTCTTTAATTCACTATTTTTAAATAATGAATAAATTATAAGAACGAATTTCATACAACTTTTTTAATTAACATGAACAGGAAAGTATAAACATGCATGATTTTTTACAACCTTCGTCGGGAAGCTTAACACGGAATGCGCCTATCACAGACGCCTAGCCTCCGAAGAGGCGTTTCGACCTTAGTCTACTCATCACTACAGGGTGGTCTCATCAGTGAGGCCATGTAGCTACACAACTTTGACACTACTTAATCCTCAGTAAACCTCTAAATGAAATCACTAAGCGCACGCTCCTCCACCGGTGACCAGCCTTACATCTGGTATGGTTTGCGTAAGTAGTGGCTTCACAGGACAGCACAGTCCTGTGATTAATTGTTTGATTTAGACAATCAAAATATTTCCTTATATTTAGAAAAGTTAAAGAAAAGTCTATCTTACAAAAATTAAACCATCAAATAAATATATGGATAAAATTGAATTAATAGAATCCTTAAATATTTTGATAAATCAAAATTATTTAAAAGTAGGGACATCTATATTTTGACAAGTAAAAGGTGTTCCAATGGATGGTAATAGTAGCCAAATTATAGCTGACTTGTTTTTAAGCTTTATAGAATATGAATTTGTTCATAACTGTGTAAAAACTAAATCTAAACTATATAAATATATGAAATATATGTTTCGATACATTGATGATATATGTGTATTTAATTCTAATAATTTTTATTCAATTAGTGAACAAATTTATCCAGATAAATATAAGTAAATATAAATATATGGATAAAATTGAATTAATAGAATCCTTAAATATTTTGATAAATCAAAATTATTTAAAAGTAGGGACATCTATATTTTGACAAGTAAAAGGTGTTCCAATGGATGGTAATAGTAGCCCAATTATAGCTGACTTGTTTTTAAGCTTTATAGAATATGAATTTGTTCATAACTGTGTAAGAACTAAATCTAAACTATATAAATATATGAAATATATGTTTCGATACATTGATGATATATGTGTATTTAATTCTAATAATTTTTATTCAATAAGCGAACAAATTTATCCAGGTAGCCTCATTGTTAATAAAACCAATATTAATGATAAAGAAGGTGTATATCTAGATATGAACATTAAATTAACATACTGGATAATCATTTATTATTTAATTATTAAATTTTGATTTAGCATGATTTTATCATTATCATTTCCAAATAATAACAATCCCTCCCACTACTGGTACTTCAGTAGTTTGATATTTTGACAAGTAAAAGGTGTTCCAATGGATGGTAATAGTAGCCAAATTATAGCTGACTTGTTTTTAAGCTTTATATAATACGAATTTGTTCATAACTGTTTAAAAAATAATTCTAAATTATATATATATATATGAAATAAATCTTGTATTTAATGCTATCACATTTTATTCAATAAGCGAACAAATTTATCCAGGTAGCCTCATTGTTAATAAAACCAATATTAATTATTAAGAAGGTGTATAGCTAGATATGAACATTAAATTATCATAAAGATGACATATTTACAAGAAAAATATTTTTGTAGAAGGGTGTAAATCTAGGCATGAAGTTTTTTGAATAGTGACAACTATATGTTTCGATGAGGAACATATATTAGTTTTCTTAATCAGTTTTTAGACTGTACGCGTATCATCTGCGATTTTTGCACATTTTCGCTAAAAGACAACCGAGATGTTAAATAAATTCCTAGATATGAGTACGAGTTACAATAATCTAAACTCTTATTACGAAAATAAATTCGGTCTGTTCTACTACAACTAACAACCCTGCGAAATGTTATGATTTTTGATTTTGTTGTGTTCACCTGGATCTTGTTTAGCTCACAAAATCAGAAAGTGCGTTTATAGTATGTTGAGTTATTCGTACATTTGGGGAATGATTGCTAGATCATCGGCATGAAGAATCGAACCTTTACTCAAATCTTGCAGTTGAAGGTTTGAAGATAGATCCGTTAAGAAGTACGAAAATATGAGGGGACTTAGATGATCTCCCTGTAGTACACATCTAGTTGCTTCCTTAATTGTTTAGAGTAGTTCAAGCAATCAAACATTCGTAATCCATTTGCGCCCAGTATTTTCTGGATTAAATGTAATATAGGGTCGGAAATATTAATACTGATTGAGAGTAAGTAACTAAGTAACAGAGAGCGGTCGAACGTGTCGAAAGCTTTACTAAAATCGATATACTGATTAATTTATTTCAGAATGTCAATGCTTCGACTTCTGTATCTTGGTCATTTTAATGTGTTTAGGTTATTTTGTTTTTATAATATTATTTCTTGTTCTATACGAAACAAATATTAATAAAATGTTATTTTTTGTTCTGAATTATTATTAAGTTCTACATATATTTTAAATATTATTATGTTTCAATAAATAATTAGTTAAATAATTACTTACTTATTCTATAAATAACTAATTCTCTAAATTTGCTTCAAAGGATGAACTTTAATTTCTAAATTCTTGTTTAATATTCAGCATTATTGATATTTAAGAGAACAAGACATCTGCAAAACGTTCACAGTCGGAATTCTGTGCTTCGTGTTTTACGATCGGTTTCATGTACTCCAGGTATTTCATTCGATTTTCCTTCTAAGTTTTTTGATCTTTAACATTTAACTATGAACTCTGGCAAATGAATATTTAATTTTTATAAAGATACTCCACTTTTATCTACACTGCGCAGGATATAAATTTGTAAATTATAATTTATAATATTTGTAAATATTTGATAAAATGTTATTTTTTTTGTTCAAAATTCTTTATAAAAATTTTAAATTTTTAAAAATTCTTATTCTGAATTCTGAAGCTCATATTGCAAAAACTAATTCTCCCCAGTCGAACCCTCAACCACGGAATGTAAGCTCTGAGTTTGAGCATTTGTAATATAATTCGGGTCATGAGTATGCGCATAATCATTTGGTTTTGACGTAATTTGGAGAACTGCAGTTCGTACATGTTCTATTTGCCGTTGTACAGGCACATCTAATACATTTTGCATCATTTGAACCATTTGGGCTTGGAAGAATGTGGTCTACGTGCTACACAAGGGAAAACGCGTAAAGTGAAATAATGACCAAGCCACCAACTTTCTCAGTACAAGTAATGAGTACCTATAACTTTAGGTACTCATTACTTGTACTATAGGTCCCATGAGTACCTATAACTTTTTCGTCTATATATACTTTTTCTTCTAACTTTAAATATAGTACGCAATACGTAAGCTAATAACTGAGCTATTATATAATTATATTATAATTATATAATAATTATAATATATTATCTCAATTATATCTCAATTACATGATTCGTTTATTGCCGTATGCCACTCCTCCTCTGCATCCAGTAGTGGGAGGGATCTGGCACTGATGAGTTATTGTGATGACGAAACGGCATTCGTCATTCTTTCGCATCTGGCTTATATGATTATAAATAATTATTCTTAAAAGAATTTTAAGTTTACATTGAGAACGTTGGCGAAATATATTTGAACATATAATATCTCAAATTATAAAATAAATAAAAAATACGAAAATTCGTTGTTGAGAATAATTATATTAATTAATATATTATAATATTATATTATATTAGTTAATATATTATAATTTA
>WNNJ02003195.1:0-33631 GCA_012934845.2 Pomphorhynchus laevis
TAAGATTTTATATAACTATTATATAAGTTAAAATAAAAAATTGAAATTTAAAATAAAAGTCATTTTTTACGAATTGACTAATAAATAACAGAAGTTGAATCAGAATAAGGATTAGAGGTCATCAGCAGGAACTGCTATGTTATAAGGTTTCGGCTCCTAACTCCTCGACCCAACATAGCAACGGGGCCAAATACATGCTAATGAAGTATTTCCTCTGATGAAATTTGATTATCTAGTATCTTATTCGAATACAAAGTATATTATTTATGATCTCTTAAAATATCCACTTAAGAGATAAAATATATTCAAAATAATATTTTGTTAATTTCTATATTTTAATATTTTCTGTTTATTTTATTTTTATAGTAATTTACTTTGAAAATATGTATTCTTTAAATTATTAAAATGTTTTGTATTATAATATTTTATATTATAATATTATATTTATTAATGTATTATATTTTAATTTCTATAGTATGCATGAATTCTCATGCAAAAATATGATTTTTGTAAATTTAAATACGTCATCTTTACGATATAAATTAAAAGCAGTTTTTATTGATGTTAATTAAATGTTCATATCTAGATATATACCCTCTTTATCATTGATATTGATTTTATTAAGAATAAGGTTACCTGGATAAATTTGTTCGCTTATTGAACAAAAATTGTTAGAGTTAAATACACTTATATCATCAATATATCGAAATATATATTTCATATCTTTATATAATTGAGATTTATTTTTTAAACAGTTATTAACAAATTCATATTCTATAAAGCTTAAAAATAAGTGAGCTATAATTGAGCTACTATTACCTCTCATTGGAACACCTTTATTTGTCTAAATATAGATGTCCCTACTTTTAAATAATTTTGATTTATCAAAATATTTAAGGATTTTATTAATTCAATTTTATCCATTTATTTGTATTTACTTGATGGTTTAATTTTGTTAGATATGCCTTATAGTGATTATAACATATATATGTATATATTTTTTCCGAATATAATGCATCTTAATATAATGCATCTTTAATATCTGCTAAATCTAGATGCGTACTAAAATCGTACGTATTTGAAAATTTATTTCTTTTTTGTGTTCTAAAAATTCTTTTGTAGAATTAATACTGCAATAGTGTTTTATCCTACAATATTTTTTGAAGAGTGTTTTAATTACTCTAAGTATTTTATTCATATAGACAGAAAATGGTTTTAATGTACATTTAAACGCACTACATATGAACTAAATTATTATTTAAATTTTAAATAATTTTGGATTGAGTTACACATAATTGGGATATTGAAGACATTTTACCTAAATCGCTTTCAATTTGCCCACAGTTACCAACTGAATGCAGCTAAAGAACAAAGAAAATTAAATATCAAAAATAGTTATAAAACATTAAGAGACAAATTATATTCTGAAATAAAATGCACAAGGCTGGATAGATCGCTTCTCATCAATTGCAAGTTTAGCATAAAATCCACAGGTGGCTGAGAGTAATGTTGTTGATCTACCAGAACAGATTTACCAAATATCGAAAATAAGAATAAAAACCTGATTTCTCGGAATTGTATTTACTGCGAATGTATATAATCAGCTGCTCCAATGCGACTAAAATCATTTTTAATGATTTCAGAGTTAAGGCATTAAATCGACTTCGATATTTGTGCATATACGCTTTAACTTGACTTCTGGAAATAATGAGCTAAAAATAGAATTTTTTAAATAACACTACGCCAACATCATGCGATCAAATTATCATCGTATTAATTAATTATTAATTATTTTATTAATTTTATGATTAACACTTATAATTAACTTCTTTCATCAATATATCATAATAAATCATTGGCATTGTACTTGATTGCATCTGTGAGCTGAATGTTTTTCCTGATTGTGGTACGATATTATCCTTACAGGTACTGATCTTATTTTTGATATAGCAGGACACTACTAATCAGTATGGGTGGGTCTCATCAGCTGCTGACTCATACTTACGTTTTAAATCGTTATAATTTATATATTTCATCAGTATATCATAATAAAGCTTTTTGCATATGAAGACAAAGTTATTACTAGCTTTATCAATAGTTGTTATTATATAGTTATCCTTTAATTTAGTAAGTTCTGTATACATATCTTTATTAATTTTATCTTTCCTTTTATAATTGTTTGTTATTTTCATTTTATTTTTAATTTTATCAAATATATAATCTTTCCAAATGTTTATCTTAGATATATTCGAGCTTTCACTATTAATCAGCTTACTAAAGTAATCATTTAAGTTATTATATAACGAATTGTAAATTTTATTTTTGTCGTTGTTATTATTTAATCTATATTTATACCCTTTTGATAGCAGCTTTTTTAATTCACAATTTTCAATTAATTCTAGATTCATGGGTACATATATGTTCATTTATTTATCAAAACTAAGACTTTTACAATTGCATTCTGTTTCCATTATGTTTCTAATATTATCGTTACATATTGATTTTAATTCTTTATTATAATTACAAATTTTTCGTCCTAATGGTGGTAAGAGTTTATACATTATTTTAGGAATATATTTACTTAAATCTGACCCTATTATTTCTTTACATTTAGAATTATTTAAAAGTCCGGCTATATTTATGTTATCTATACATTTATTAATGAAGTTTATGGTTAATGTATATTTTCTATTGTTATTATTAACATTTATTGTACGATTATAGTATTTTGTATTACAATAACTGTCTATTATACAACTTAGCCTATCATAGTCGTTAATTAATTTTTGATTTATTGAACATATGATATCTTTAGATATCATTTGTTATTATTAACATTTATTGTAAGATAAGAATAATTTGTAAATTATCTTACAATAATAAATTATAAATTATGTAAATTTATTGTAAAAATAAGAATATCTATGCTTTTCAAAATAGCAACGTTCATGGTACCAAAATTGCTGGTAATTTTGAATCAAGATTTCGAATCATCTATCAAATCCATTTACAAGGATGGATTTATATAGCCTTTCGAATTTATATAGCCTTTTTCGAATTTATATAGCCTTTCTTCGAATTTATATAGCCTTTCTTAATGAAATGCTACTTTTACTTTTGTTAATACCCTTAGTGATCTAAATCAGAAGGCTACTGACTCGCCAACTGAGATGTCTTTTATTCTTAAAGTATTTTATTCTGTCTTTTATTCTTGTTGTTATTTGCCAATTTGTTCTCCAACGAACAAAACAATTTTGGCAAAACTAAAAGATCATGTATTCAAAGACGATTTAAGCTGTGGCACGAAAATTCGGTAGATTAATTATACAGGGAGACCAGTTTTCTACAATCCGAATTTAATCATCGAATCTTGTTGTGCCCAAAATTGGATTAAAAAATTCTGTAAATTAATGCAGTTAGGAAAAATCGGATATGTTATGCAAACGTTGTCAAATCCAGAATCGAAGTGAAAGGTACTTTTTGTGAAAGACAAGATAGAGGAGAAGACCATTAGAGAAAAACTTAAAGAATTACATCCCAACCCTAGGAATATATGTCCTAAATCTTTGTTTGAACGGCTTGTCTAAAGACGGATTAATCATCATCCAATTCGATTTCAATCGATTTCATCAAATAAAATTGTTTCTGCCAGTCGACTTACGGCTCTCCGCGGGTCCGTCTGAAATAGATGCGCACCAATTGTGGTTACTCCTAGGAACCTCAGGTAAATGTTCAACAAAATTAGTGAATTCCGTAAAACTCATTGCTACAGAACCACCGATATCTGATTCACTTACCACATTTACACCGTGCTGTTTAATTCCCCTTGATAAAAATCCAGGTGTAAGGCCAATTGGAATAAGCAACGTTACAAGAAGAATAATTAGTAAAGTACTATGAATAATCGAAAACATGCAATCAGTTACAGGTATTGAGCAATTATGCGCCGGTCAGCAGTGTGGTGTCGAAGCTGCAGAGCACTCAGTATCAGAATTATTTCAACACACTACCAATTCACCGATTTTACAGATAGACGCTTCGAACGCATTCAATTGCATTAACAGAAAATTAGCATTACAAAACATAAAATTTAATGGCAACGCTGCTAAGAAATCTTTATACGAACTTCACGACACTGAGTGTGAATGACGAAATAATTTATTTAAAAGAAAGATTAATAATAAGGGTTTTCTTAAATAAATAATACAAAGGGTTCATCGTCAGAAACAGAGAAACAGAAAAGCTACAAAGCGAATTGAATAAAACGAATTGATATAATGACACTGTTTAATCTTCTTACATGACTCGCGGCCTTAGATCCAGTGGGATCTGAGCCCTCCAGCCGAGCCAACAGGCCGCTCTTTGACTGAACCACCCGGGGTCTTTCACCCCCTCAGAAGAGTCCAATTGAGGCGGACTATGCTGGTTAATCGAGAGACGAAGAGCTTGAGAAACCTTAGCCTTTGCTTTGGGGGAAGTCCTCTAGAAAATAAGACTAATCCTAAGATTGACCAAGTGCCCCAGAGGCGCACCTGAGTTTCCCCTGTCAATGACAGATGCTGGGCTCGTTTCAGAGCCCATCTAGCTCTCTTCAGGATACGTTTAAGTCTATCCAGATCTGCTTTCGCCGAACAGTTCACCATAACGGTGAACTCGAGGTATTTTAAAAGAAGGATTCACTCAAGGGGATCCGATATATATATATATATATATCTTTGTTTGAACGGCTTGTCTAGAGACGGATTAATCATCATCCAATTCGATTTCAATCGATTTCATCAAATAAAATTGTTTCTGCCAGTCGACTTACGGCTCTCCGCGGGTCCGTCTGAAATGGATGCGCATTAATTGTGGTTACTCCTAGGGACATCAGGTAAATGTTCAACAAAATTAGTCAATTCCGTAAAACTCATTGCTACAGAACCACCGATATCTGATTCGTTTACCGCATTTACACCGTGCTGTTTAATTCCCCTTGATAAAAATCCAGGTGTAAGGCCAATTGGAATAAGCGACGTTACAAGAAGAATAATTAGTAAAGTACTATGAATAAGCGAAAACATGCAATCAGTTACAGGTATTGAGCAATTATGCGCCGGTCAGCAGTGTGGTGTCGAAGCTGCAGAGCGCTCAGTTTCAGAATTATTTCAACACACTACCAATTCACCGATTGTACAGATAGACGCTTCAAACGCATGTAATTGCATTAACAGAAAATTAGCATTACAAAACATAAAATTCAATGGCAACGCTGCTAAGAAATCTTTATACGAACTTCACGACACTGAGTGTGAATGATGAAATAATTTATTTAAAAGAAGAATTAATAATAAGGGTTTTCTTAAATAAATAATACAAAGGGTTCATCGTCAGAAACAGAAAAGCTACAAAGCGAATTGAATAAAACGAATTGATATAATGACACTGTCTAATCTTCTTACATGACTCGCGGCCTTAGATCCAGTGGGATCTGAGCCCTCCAGCCGAGCCAACAGGCCGCTACTTGACTGAACCACCCGAGGTATTTCACCCCCCCGAAGAGTCCAATTGAGGCGGACTATGCTGGTTAATCGAGAGACAAAGAGCTTGAGAAACCTTAGCCTTTGCAATACCTGTAACTGATTGCATGTTTTCGATTATTCATAGTACTTTACTAATTATTCTTCTTGTAACGTCGCTTATTTCAATTGGACTTACACCTGGATTTTTATCAAGGGGAATTAAACAGCACGGTGTAAATGCGGTAAATTAATCAGATATCGGTGGTTCTGTAGCAATGAGTTTTACGGAATTGACTAATTTTGTTGAACATTGACCTGAGGTTCCTAGGAGTAACCACAATTAGTGCGCATCCATTTCAGACGGACCCGTGGAGAGCCGTAAGTCGACTGGCAGAAACAATTTTATTTGATGAAATCGATTGAAATCGAATTGGATGATGATTAATCCGTCTTTAGACAAGCCGTTCAAACAAAGATATATATATATATATATATATATATATATATATATATATATATATATATATATATATATATATATATATATATATGCTGGCGTTCGCTTCTGCATCTGTACCACTTATAATAATTATAGTCTTTATTACATAAATTAACACACAGATGGTATGCAGATGACGCAAATTGTGTAGGTACAATAGAAAACCTTGAAAAATTGTGGAAATTATTGAACAATGAGGCCCATAAATATGGTTTCCTCTTTAACAAAAAAATGTCAAATCGTCGTGCATGCAGAAAATATATCCAATATAATTTCAACTTTTCAAAAATATGGATTAAAAATACTATCTGATGGAACACATATACTAGGATCAGCAACTTTGTTTTTTCATCAAAAACAAAGTTGATACATAGATTACATTGGTTAAAAATCTTACGTGGCTAAAATAGAGCATCACGCAGCTTATATAGCTTTAACGCAATCACTTCAATTAAATTGGTCTTATATACAAAGGACGATTAAGAGTACTAAATACAATTACAAAGAACTTTCGAGAGTAATTTGGAATCAGCTTATTCCGACTATAACAGGAGTAGAAATATCAGACCTTCAAATGTAAGTTCTTACCTTACCTAAAAATCAAGGTGGACTAGGAATCCGAAACCATATGGTCGAACCAGAGGGTAACTTTTCTGACTCTAGAGAAATGTGCAATCATCTCTTGCAACAGCTGGGTATCGATGATCTGAAAATTGTTCAAACTAACATTGTCGCATCTATGAGAAAATAAGTGAATAGCAAACTAAAAGTTAAAGATCTACAAATTTTGACAGACTCATCTTCGCTAAGTTATCTAACCTTACCAGGAACTTCGGGTTGTCAGCTAAACCTATATCTATGTTAAAACGAGATCTTCGATTGCGACAGACATGATTTATTTAAAACAATTCTTATATTTACATACAGATCTTTCAGCTTATTATCTCTTAAAAGTTGTTTTAATATTTCTAATTGTTCATATATATGCATATCTTTTTTAATATTTTTAACTCTATTTTTCTTATTCCTTTTATCACCATGACTTCTTGGTTTGCGTTTAACCGGATTATTATAATATAGTTGTTTATTATGTATTATACTACTTCTGCCAATTCCTTGTACCACGTCATTCAATCCTAATGGGTACATGGAATTAAGCGTTTTAATCCAAAAATCTTCTTTTTCTAATAGTTTTTGATTTAATATTGATATGTTTTCTTCGATAATATGTTCTAAAATAAATAATTTACAGTTTTTAATATCATGTCCTATTAATCTCATATGTTTATGAAATACAGTTTGACTATTATGCTGTATAAAATATCTAGGAGTAAAAACGCTATAAACAAGTCAGTTGTAGTTGCTATTATACATTTGTTTTAATATATTTGTCTTAAATATCTTCAGTATTACAAAAATTGATGTGCTTGATTCAGAAAACTATTATGCTTGCAATTATAGTAATATATTATATTTTAAACTTAAAAATATTACGCTTGCGCTAGAAAATAAGTTTGCATTCACTAATATTATCAATCATATAATCAGATATCAAAAGTTAAAAGTTTGTTATATAATTCATATTCATATTTATATTCATATTTTTGGATTAAGCGTTTTAATCAAAAAATATTCTCTATCTTATAGTTTTCGATAATATGTTCTAAAATAAATAATTTATAGTTTTTAATACAATATCTTATTATTCTTATATGCTTGTGAAATATAGTTTGACTATTATTGGCCTAGCTATTGGCAATTACAAGGTCTTATAATTCTGTATATTATATGTGTTGCCTGAACCTAGTTTTTAGCATTTGATATGTTTTTCCTATTTATTGTAGTCCACATGAACATTGTGAGACACAATGAACATGTGTACATTACAATACAATTATTATAAATATTTAATGAAAAACATGTGTAATTAAATAATTATTAATTAAATTTTGACTGCCACAGATTACTTTATAATTGTAAAGTCTTCAAACAGTATTTTGTTGTCATTCGACAAACTTGAAGCATTCAAATTTATTAAAATATCGACTATTATTGCTGTAACTCAATATGGGCAAAAGCCATTCCGCCGATCAGATTCATCTAGCCCACCGCAAGAATTTGAAGCTGATATACAAATAGATCAAGTTTATTTTAGTTTATCTGGCTTCTCAAGTAATATAGATTATGAAGTAGTCTATAAAAACATGGATCAGGAAGTGACCATCCCTGACTTAAAATATACGGCATTAATATAATTGAAAGCCTGCATAAGCAGATATATTGATTTATATATTATATATATTGATTTCTTGCAAATCATCTAAGAATAATGACAATGCATTAGGAATCAAAACTATACAAATCAATTGTGAAATAACAATAATTTCCTTTTATGTATTATACTACTTCTGCCAATTCCTTGTACCACGTCATTCAATCCTAATGGGTACATGGAATTAAGCGTTTTAATCCAAAAATCTTCTTTTTCTAATAGTTTTTGATTTAATATTGAAATGTTTTCTTCGATAATATGTTCTAAAATAAATAATTTACAGTTTTTAATATCATGTCCTATTAATCTCATATGTTTATGAAATATAGTTTGACTATTATGCTGTATATTATATATGTGTTGCCTAAACCTAGTTTTTAACATTTGATATGTTTTTCCTATATATTGCAATCCACATGTACATTGTATTAGATACACTACACCTGCGGTATTGCAGTTACAATTATTATTAATATTTAATGAAAAACATTTGTTTGTCGTATTACTTACGATACAATTATTATTTATAACATCACAAACTATACAATTTTTTCTGTTACATTTAAAAGATCTAAAATTAAAATCTTTAGTACCTACGTATTTTTACAATGTGAAATACAATTATTACAATAATTGTATATTTAATACATTATTGTATTCCAATAATGTATTATAGGATATATTGCAATACAATTATTGTTATTATATTATTATATTATATTAATAATATAATAATATATTATTATTTACACAATTAGTATTTATAATTATTATAAATAAAAAAGTAATTATTAATGATTTGTCTGACGCAATAAAATCATGCCTGATACCAGAGGTAACAAGAAACTCGTGCTGCGATGAATGGTATACAATTCTGACCTATCCGCTATAGCTAGGCAGTATGGGAGTCTTCGACCCGTCATTAATGGCACCCCGGGACTACGAAGCATCTATACAAATTTGTTCTACATATGACAGCAATCCAGTCGGAAACGACCTACGTAATATACAGAAAACCATATTTAAACGGATTGCAACGCGCCGGACCACGCCTTTCCAAGAGCGCATCACGCAATCACCCATTCATCATAACCAGGCACTTAAAAATATTCTATCACACGCATCAAGAAACGGTGCATCTTCCTGGTTAAGCATCCTGCCTCAAATAAATGAAAACTTCTACCTGATCTCTAACGAATTTACTGATGCCATTTCAACACGATATCGTTTAACGCCAAACAACTTGTTCGATAAACACTGTTCATGCGGAGCTGAACTTGAGGTCATCGCATACAGAAAAGGTGGTCATCCAACCATCAGGCACAATGCTTTACGAGATATAATTGCTCATGAACTAAGTAGTGTGTGTCACAGCGTGGAAATCGAGCCACAAATATCCCAGTTCCTGACAACTTTAAATTTGATGCGTCAAACACTTCAAGAGACTATGGAGCAAGGCTAGACGTTGTTGGAACAGGACTCAACGGCATACGATATGAACGCACATTCTTGGATGTCAGTGTCTTTACAATTTTTGCTCAATCGTTTTCCAACTGATACCTCTCGTCCTTGTTCGAGTTCAACGAGAACTGGAATATTTCTAAATACGAAGAAAGAGTAAGAACAGTCGAAAAAGGTTTGTCGTACCGCTTATCCTATCGCCGTCAGGTGGACTTGGAGATTGCGCTCGATCTTTATTAAAATCGATCGCTACTGCGAAATCAAGACAGAGCCTCACGAGCTACGCCGACATAATATTAAACCTCAAAAGCCGGTTGTCGTTTGAAGTGGTCCGTGCTTCATCTTAAAATAATAATAAATTATTTTATTCAAAATAATTTATGAAATCTCAACAAACAGGCGTAAGTTCTCCGGACGCATTGCACCTTATCAGGCGGAAGCTTTCATTTTTGTTGACACGTGCTGAATCTCACTGCATTCGCGGAAGCAGATCAAAAGGTTTTCTATAAAACATTTACACTATTTTTATTTAACCTTAAAAACATATATCGGGCCTATTCAAGGGAACCCATTTAGTCTGTAAAATTTGATTTAATAAAAAAATTTAAAAAAATTATTAATTTTAAAAATTATTAATTTTAAAAATTATTAATTTTAAAAATTATTAATTTTAAAAATTATTATTACATAAAAAAGTTTGAGATAATAACATACAATTTCAGTTCCAGATTTTAGTTATTCCAGCTTAAGCATACAATTATAACTAATAATATTATACAATAATATTACTACATACAATAATATTACTCGCAATAATATACACAATAATATTACAATACTGAAACGTCAACAAATGACAAAAAGCAACAAAATACAATACACGAACAAAACTATAAGTATCAATTTAGTGATTACAATATATTTCTGTAGGCAAGTAAAGCGAATCGACGATTGTAAGTATAACAAGTACTTACAAGTAAGTAAGTAAGGGTTTTATTAATAACTATATAACTGATAAAAACTTAAGAAACAAAAACATGCAAAAGACAACTTAAAATAGAAACTGTTCACGACGTGTATTTTGAAATCTTCAACTTATATTCACGGCCTCAGGTCCAGAGGGATCTGAGCCCCTCGGCCGCACCAGCGCGCCGCCCTCTGACTGAACCATTCGGGGTCTCTCACACACCTAAGAGTCCAGTCAAGGCGGACTATGGTTGGTAATCTCGAGATGAGGAGCTTGAGAAACCTTAGTCTTTGTTCTGGGGGACGTCCTCGTGAGAAGAAGACTAATCCCGAGATAGCCCAAGTACCCCAGAGGCGCACTTGGGTTATCCCATTCAGTGACAGATGCTGGGCCCGTTTCAGAGCCCACCTAGCTTTCTTCAGGATACGTTTAAGTCTATCCAGGTCAGCTTTCGCCGACCAATTCACCGTAACGGTGAACCCCAGATATTTTACTCGACTCGTGAAAATGGGGAGTGGTTGATGCTGCAAAATGGAGGAGAGTGTAGAGAGTGCTAGTCTCTTAAGTTTCTTTTTGGTGGCAGGAACGCCATTAAAGACAACCACCTGTGATTTAGAGGAGTTTAAAATAAGATTGGATGGGGGCAACTGATCTTTTAATCTTAAAAAGAAACGGCTGATGTCAGAGATTACATCTTTGCACCTGCGTCCAGAGAACAAGGCTGTGGTATCATCAGCATATACCACTAGATGTTGATCACGTTTAAAATTCTTGAATAATACAATGGATGCAGCAAGATATAAGATAGGAGAAAGTGGGGATCCTTGAGGTACACCTGTAATAGGGTAGAACTGACGCGCATCAGGGTCGTCTTCATAGTAGAACCGCTTGGTGTACAACAATATCTCCACCCTGTTAACAATTCTCGCAGGCAACCCGAGGGACCTGAGAGAGGAGATAACGAAGGGAATGGAGATCCGGTCAAATGCAGCTGAAAAATCAAGAAAAACAGCCACAGCAAGCTGATGACTATTATCCTGACAAAACTGATGCACTTCACCAATTGCTGAATGGACCGAGCGCCCTTTGACAAACCCATGAAAACTCGGTGGGATCAAATTACGCCTACATAAATGAACGCGGATTCTACGCGCAAGCGCTTTCTCGTAGATGGATATGAGGGAGTTTTAAATCGAGATGGGCCGCAGATCTTTAGGACAAGTGATTAATCTCTTTTTAGGTAAAAAAAACTCGACGGCTGATGTTGATTTCCGCTATGTCAGACGGGGAGGCTAATAGCATTGTGATGGCGACCTCCTTTCTCTGACTGTATGTCAAAAGCTGACAGACACGAGTGGTGAGTGGCGCGTGGGATTTGGAGGTGCCCGGGAGTGGTCCCCAGGAGTTAAGGATATCTGTAACAGATAAGTCCCTACTCCTGAAGTCACACCAAGGCGGGATTGGTTGGGGAGATTGAGTGGCTCCATAATTATGTAAGGAAAGTGACTCCTCTAAAACTTTGTCAAGGCCTATGCTACCAATCCAAACCAAGGCTCTATCCTTCCAGCAAACAAACTTCTCCTTCTTGAATATCTTCCAGAAGGAAGCCTGAGAAGGGTTTTGGAGAGCAATGCTTGCCCTATCCCTGCTCAGCTGGAGCCTATATCTAGAGCTCCAATATTCATTCGAGAGGATATGTCTGGCGGAAACAGAGAGATTGGGAAGGTGCAACATTTTAGCTAGGACCTTGAGCTTTGTTGGAGTAGGATTGTATATTCGACCTTTATAGGTAGTCGAAAGGATCGCGGTAGCTTGCGATGAGAGGTAGGAATTAAATTCGGTCAAACTCTCAATTCCAATTCTGGGGAAGAGTTGGATAGCTGCCTGAAAGAAGGCCACTCTAATAGGATCAAAGTGAAACCTTCTTCTAAGCAACGTATCGTCCTCTAGCCGCCAGCGAATTAGGTCATGAGAGGTGGTCTGTTGTTGACGCGACTGCTCGGTGCAAATGGGTTTCAACAACCACATCTTATGTAGCAGTAATATGTCGAGGAGAGAATTTGTTGTAGAGCAATGAAAGGTTGGGGAAGGTGGTTTATGAATAAGATAGTCGATCCTTGCTCTGCGGAGTGCTGCATTAATCCAACGACCAGTTCTGTCGTTGAAGTCACCAAGTAACATGTCATAACCGCTCCCCAATATTTGATCCAGGAGGTCACGGTTCTTGTGAATTTCTCCTGGCCGAATATAGACATTGGCTATGCTTATACGCTTACCGTTCTTACAAAGTGATATAGCTAAACAAGATAGGGCTGGACAAGAGTAGTTTAATAGGAGGGATGATCTTAATGAGCTTTTTACTAGGGTTAAAAGACCTTGAGATGAAGAGGAGTGAGGGGGGGTTATGTAAGGAGTAAAGTGGGTGTATATGTGCTTAGGGATAAATCGAGTAATATCCTGGGGGAGACGGATAGACCGCGTCTCCTGAAGGACTATAACATCTGCATCTCTACCAGATAGAAGGCTAAGGGCGGAAGCACCTCCCGAATTCCACTGAAGGATATTCAGTGAAAAAGGTCCTTGATTACTTCCCATTGCGTAAGTGTTACCGAAGTGGGACGCCCTCCACCTAGTCGCAACTAGAGGCGGAAAAGTCGCCTTTACCGCTTCCCGTCACGACAAATGGAGTCGCTTGCCCACGGGCGATATCTTCATTTCCCTCGTTAGCCATAGCCCAAATCGAATCCTTCCGAGCAAGCTTCAGAGCGGCTATGCTTAGCGCTGACCCGTTTCGTTTCTTAGATTTTGGTGGCTTCTTAATATTGTTGGTCTTCCCAGAAGGAGGAGAACGGAAGGATTCCGCTAATTGACCCACCAATTTTTGGACCAATTTTTCAAGTTGAATCATTGATGCCTGATGCTGCATTTCAATAAGTTTAAGAATTTCTGTGTCCGGCATCCTGTCGTCATTCTTGTTAGACGAGACAGCTTCCACGAAGCTAGTCGGTTTTGCTGTTACACCCCTGTGTCTCTTTTGGTACGCCTTAAAGATTTTACATTTTTTTGACCATGCGGGGTGCTCACCACCGCAGTTTGCGCAAAATGGCTTACTTTCGCACTTCTCAGGATGTATAGCAGTTGTACCACACACGCCGCACTTATGTGGTAAAGAACATCCAGTGGACCAATGCCCCCACTGATGACAATTGTTGCAGTGAGGGTACGTTAGTGAGTCGGTTTCGATTATTGAAAATCTCAAATTATACCCCATAAAAGGATTGCATGTTGAAATCGATAGTTTTAGGGCTTCATCAACCGGGGCATTGCAGAACGCCACGGGAATGGGGAAGCCTTTAATCCCTTTTATAAAGCGCACGTTAGAGATTTTGTAATCAGTTTCTAGGGCTGATATATCTTCTTCTGAAATGTATGTGGGCATATTATTTATCTTTATTGTTGCCAGGATTGGTTTGGAAGCAATTATGCCTTGTTCCGAATGCTCTTTTTTAAAGTAGTCTACGTACGACATTGCGAGATCAGGAGTGCAGAATGAGATTTTAATCTCAGATTCATAATATTTAATCGCATTGAACAATATCCTTTTTTTAAATCGATGAGCAAAGCCTCTTATAAAAACATTGAACATGTTCTGCCTTTCCAGAGGCACCAAAAGTCTGATAATCACCAGGTTGGATAATTTTGGTACCGGGGGAAGTTCACCCTCCGGAATATATTCAAGAGAACCTAAATCTCCACTTACCTCGTTTATTGCATTGGCAGGAAAATTAGTTTTCATTGAGTTCTTTGAACGCTCCGACATGCTGTTTTAGTAACTCAAATTGCCGATATTCTTTTATTTTTTTAGTACTTACAAGATAAATAACATACAATAATAGCATACGGAAAAATGAGTAAATTTAGCATGTCGGAGCGTTCAAAGAACTCAATGAAAACTAATTTTCCTGCCAATGCAATAAACGAGGTAAGTGGAGATTTAGCTTCTCTTGAATATATTTCGGAAGGGGAACTCCCCCGGTACCAAAATTATCCAACTTCGTGATTATCAGACTTTTGGTGCCTCTTGAAAGGCAGAACATGTTCAATGTTTTTATAAGGGGCTTTGCCGATCGATTTAAAAAAGGATATTGTTCAATGCGATTAAATATTATGAATCTGAGATTAAAATCTCATTCTGCACTCCTGATCTGGCAATGTCGTACGTCGACTACTTTAAAAAAGAGCATTCGGAACAAGGTATAATTGCTTCCAAACCAATCCTGGCAACAATAAAGATAAATAACATGGCCACATATATTTCAGAACAAGATATATCAGCCCTAGAAACTGATTACAAAATCTCTAACGTGCGCTTTATAAAAGGGATTAAAGGCTTCCCCATTCCCGTGGCGTTCTGCAATGCCCCGGTTGATGAAGCTCTAAAACTATCGATTTCGACATGCAATCCTTTTATGGGGTATAATTTGAGATTTTCAATAATCGAAACCGACTCACTAACGTACCCTCACTGCAACAATTGCCATCAGTGGGGGCATTGGTCTGCTGGCTGTTCTCTACCCCATAAGTGCGGCGTGTGTGGTACAACTGCTATACATCCTGAGAAGTGCGAAAGTAAGCCATTTTGCGCAAACTGCGGTGGTGAGCACCCCGCATGGTCAAAAAAGTGTAAAATCTTTAAAGCGTACCAAAAGAGACACAGGGGTGTGACAGCAAAACCGACTAGCTTCGTGGAAGCTGTCTCGTCTAACAAGAAAGACGACAGGATGCCGGATACGGAAATTCTTAAACTTATTGAAATGCAGCATCAGGCATCAATGATTCAACTTGAAAAATTGGTCCAAAAATTGGTGGGTCAATTAGCGGAATCCTTCCGTTCTCCTCCTTCTGGGAAGACTAACAATATTAAGAAGCCACCAAAATCTAAGAAACGAAACGGGTCAGCGCTGAGCATAGCTGCTCTGAAGCTTGCTCGGAAGGATTCGATCTGGGCTATGGCTAACGAGGGAAATGAAGATATCGCCCGTGGGCAAGCGACTCCATTTGTCGTGACGGGAAGCGGTAAAGGCGACCTTTCCGCCTCTAGTTGCGACTAGGTGGAGGGCGTCCCACTTCGGTAACACTTACGCAATGGGAAGTAATCAAGGACCTTTTTCACTGAATATCCTTCAGTGGAATTCGGGAGGTGCTTCCGCCCATAGCCTTCTATCTCGTAGAGATGCAGATGTTATAGTCCTTCAGGAGACGCGGTCTATCCGTCTCCCCCAGGATATTACTCGATTTATCCCTAAGCACATATACACCCACTTTACTCCTTACATAACCCCCCTCACTCCTCTTCATCTCAAGGTCTTTTAACCCTAGTAAAAAGCTCATTAAGATCATCTCTCCTATTAAACTACTCTTGTCCAGCCCTATCTTGTTTAGCTATATCACTTTGTAAGAACGGTAAGCGTATAAGCATAGCCAATGTCTATATTCGGCCAGGAGAAATTCACAAGAACCGTGACCTCCTGGATCAAATATTGGGGAGCGGTTATGACATGTTACTTGGTGACTTCAACGACAGAACTGGTCGTTGGATTAATGCAGCACTCCGCAGAGCAAGGATCGACTATCTTATTCATAAACCACCTTCCCCAACCTTTCATTGCTCTACAACAAATTCTCTCCTCGACATATTACTGCTACATAAGATGTGGTTGTTGAAACCCATTTGCACCGAGCAGTCGCGTCAACAACAGACCACCTCTCATGACCTAATTCGCTGGCGGCTAGAGGACGATACGTTGCTTAGAAGAAGGTTTCACTTTGACCCTATTAGAGTGGCCTTCTTTCAGGCAGCTATCCAACTCTTCCCCAGAATTGGAATTGAGAGTTTGACCGAATTTAATTCCTACCTCTCATCGCAAGCTACCGCGATCCTTTCGACTACCTATAAAGGTCGAATATACAATCCTACTCCAACAAAGCTCAAGGTCCTAGCTAAAATGTTACACCTTCCCAATCTCTCTGTTTCCGCCAGACATATCCTCTCGAATGAATATTGGAGCTCTAGATATAGGCTCCAGCTGAGCAGGGATAGGGCAAGCATTGCTCTCCAAAACCCTTCTCAGGCTTCCTTCTGGAAGATATTCAAGAAGGAGAAGTTTGTTTGCTGGAAGGATAGAGCCTTGGTTTGGATTGGTAGCATAGGCCTTGACAAAGTTTTAGAGGAGTCACTTTCCTTACATAATTATGGAGCCACTCAATCTCCCCAACCAATCCCGCCTTGGTGTGACTTCAGGAGTAGGGACTTATCTGTTACAGATATCCTTAACTCCTGGGGACCACTCCCGGGCACCTCCAAATCCCACGCGCCACTCACCACTCGTGTCTGTCAGCTTTTGACATACAGTCAGAGAAAGGAGGTCGCCATCACAATGCTATTAGCCTCCCCGTCTGACATAGCGGACATCAACATCAGCCGTCGAGTTTTTTTTACCTAAAAAGAGATTAATCACTTGTCCTAAAGATCTGCGGCCCATCTCGATTTAAAACTCCCTCATATCCATCTACGAGAAAGCGCTTGCGCGTAGAATCCGCGTTCATTTATGTAGGCGTAATTTGATCCCACCGAGTTTTCATGGGTTTGTCAAAGGGCACTCGGTCCATTCAGCAATTGGTGAAGTGCATCAGTTTTGTCAGGATAATAGTCATCAGCTTGCTGTGGCTGTTTTTCTTGATTTTTCAGCTGCATTTGACCGGATCTCCATTCCCTTCGTTATCTCCTCTCTCAGGTCCCTCGGGTTGCCTGCGAGAATTGTTAACAGGGTGGAGATATTGTTGTACACCAAGCGGTTCTACTATGAAGACGACCCTGATGCGCGTCAGTTCTACCCTATTACAGGTGTACCTCAAGGATCCCCACTTTCTCCTATCTTATATCTTGCTGCATCCATTGTTCTATTCAAGAATTTTAAACGTGATCAACATCTAGTGGTATATGCTGATGATACCACAGCCTTGTTCTCTGGACGCAGGTGCAAAGATGTAATCTCTGACATCAGCCGTTTCTTTTTAAGATTAAAAGATCAGTTGCCCCCATCCAATCTTATTTTAAACTCCTCTAAATCACAGGTGGTTGTCTTTAATGGCGTTCCTGCCACCAAAAAGAAACTTAAGAGACTAGCACTCTCTACACTCTCCTCCATTTTGCAGCATCAACCACTCCCCATCTTCACGAGTCGAGTAAAATATCTGGGGTTCACCGTTACGGTGAATTGGTCGGCGAAAGCTGACCTGGATAGACTTAAACGTATCCTGAAGAAAGCTAGGTGGGCTCTGAAACGGGCCCAGCATCTGTCACTGAATGGGATAACCCAAGTGCGCCTCTGGGGTACTTGGGCTATCTCGGGATTAGTCTTATTCTCACGAGGACGTCCCCCAGAACAAAGACTAAGGTTTCTCAAGCTCCTCATCTCGAGATTACCAACCATAGTCCGCCTTGACTGGACCCTTAGGTGTGTGAGAGACCCCGAATGGTTCAGTCAGAGGGCGGCGCGCTGGTGTGGCCGAGAGGCTCAGATCCCTCTGGACCTGAGGCCGTGAATATAAGTTGAAGATTTCAAAATACACGTCGTGAACAGCTTCTATTTAAAGTTTTCTTTTGCATGTTTTTGTTTCTTAAGTTTTTTATCAGTTATATAGTTATTAATAAAACCCTTACTTACTTAATAATAGCATACAATAATAACATACAAAAACAACATACAATATAGTTACAATAGTCCGCGGACAGCCATCAGACAAGCACTCGTGCTGCAACAGCGACGGCACCGCTGCTGTTTGCAAAGGATGCCGGTGTGCCAAGTCAAGTCAGACATGCTTTAACTGCCGTGCTCCAAGATATAGAAACAAAACCTTATATCGACGCTATAATTCAATCCAACCCGCAACTTAACGATCAGCGAGTTGATTCTTGTCAGAATGATTTTCATATCAAGAATATATCCAGTACTCCGAAATCAATTACATAATGGTATAACGCAGTAATTCATTGGAGATCAAACCTTATGGATCTGCCACGATGTTCTGCAAGCCACAAAATAGTCAAAACCCTGGCCAACTTATACTGGGAATCCTCAGAAGCTCTAGCTCACACACAGACACTTTTGCAAAAAATCACGATCTTCACTAAATGTGTTTTGCAAAGAATACCTTCCACAAAAAATTCGCTGAATTGTAAAACCCTCGAACGAAGATTAGTCAGTTGGCAAAACAACAATTTTGACGGTCTTTATAACGAAACCCTTTATCCGCAAAGAAATTTCGGATCCCGCCAGCCTCTTCCGCAGAGAAACTGGGTTAAGCGATATCAAAGCCTAGTAACAAACGGCCAGATCAGAGCAAGCACTATTTTGTTCGAAGACACGATTGAAACAAAATCCCTGCAATCACAACATATCATTGATGGTACATCTGTACTATCAATCCTACAAGATTTACACCCCGAGGCACAACAAGCAGACCCTGACACCCTCTTGACTACCCCGTTTCCTGGATCCAAATTACATCATCTTAGTCTGTTTTATGCTCTGGATGAAACACATATAATCAGATCGAGTAAAACTCCAAAGGAAGCTCGGGATCGTCCGGTTTAGATGCTCGCTCATGGCTTCACATGCTCACCGATTTTGAATCGAATTCACTCAGCCTAGCCAAAGCACTTGCCAAGTTCGCAATCTTCGTCGCAACAAAAGCGCCCACTCCAGGAATCTTAGACGCTTTCACCGCCTGCCGTTTGGTTGCTTTAGAGAAGAAGTCAGGTGGACTCCGTCCTGTTGAAATTTGCAATACTGTCAGACGCATTATAAGTCGGGCCATTCTAGATATTGTTCGCCATTACATTCAGGACGTCGCTGGGTCCGTTCAATGGGAGGCTTCTCAAAAATGTGGTATCGAAGTTGCCATCAGTACACTTAGAGAAGAGTTCAACCGTCGCGACGACCACTGTCTTTTGACGATAGACGCCACAAATGCTTTAAACCGGACGAACCGAGCGGTGGCATTACACAACATAGAATTCGTATGCCCTTCGTTTTCTCGGGCTCTTCGTAATGTCTACGCAAACCTGCACAACTCATAGTGGGATGCCACAGCTTACACTCCATCGAAGGATTCACTCAGGGCGATCCTGTTGCAATGGCTGGTTTTGCCCTGACCTCTCTCCCGTAGATAAAAACAATACAACGCAAAGACCAGTCAGTCTTCCAAAAATGGTGTGCAGACGATGCGAACTTTGTCGGGTCACACCTTCTGTCACACCATCATCTCGATCAATCGGACCTACCCAACCACGAAATAAAAATTTCCATCGACGGAACCATCATACTTGATACACCAGTCGGGTCCAACTATTTTGAAAATGCAGCAACCGCTAAAGTAAGAAAAAATAAGACCAATACCTGTGAGGATAATATCGTTCCACAATCGGAAAAGTTTCAGCTCACAGATGCAATCAAGTACAATTAAAAACATTCATTGCAAGTGGCAGCATGAAAAACCAGTGATCCGGCTAGCGAATCACACAACTAGGTAGGTTTCTGGTAGATCGTTAGAATACGATCCCATACCAAAAGTAATATATAGAAATGTATATCTACACCACGGGAGCAGCCAGCCTAGTGGATGTAGCGTTGAATTGCGATACAGACGTCCTGTGTTCAAATCCGATCAGCATCAGTGTACGGAGAAAGCAGATAATAAGGGTCGAAACGTGAAATGTAGGTATGTGTCAGCAGCTAATGAGATCTACCCAGACTGATTAGTAGCGTATTGCTGTATCAAAATTAGGGACAATACCTGTGAGGATAATATCGTCCCACAATCATAAGAATACCTAAATATATTTTTATAAGGATTTTCAATCTATTATTTTCTGTTGACAAATAACTTAATGTAAAAAAAATAAAATAATGTAAATACTAATACATTTAATATAATTATAAATAAAACGCTTAAATTGTTTAATTAAATTTTAAGCATTTATTATTTTATTATTTTATTTTAAAATATTGTTTTTAATTATGTTTATCATTTTATTATTATCTACTATTATTTGTTATTTAAAGCATTTATTCATTATTCAAATTATATTCTTTAATTTGGATAAAAGTATAAATTGAATGAGTAATGTTTTAAATGCTTAAAGTAACTTTTTAAAATTACTTATCAGAAGCAATTAATTTAGGTAAGAACGTTTTGTTGTCAGATTTTAATTTTAATTAAATTTCCCCAAGCAGTGCATTCTCGCATATAATAATTTTTAAAGTTATACAGTTTTACGACTTTACTAGAGTCGGTTACGGACCACTACTTCCAAATGCCACTACTTCCAAACTGATATATAATCAGGAATAATCATTGTTTTGTACTTTCTTACATTAAACTATGAAATTTTATAGTACATTAAAGCAATAACAATGACAAAGAAACACTATTTAAAGCAAAATCAATTGTAGAATGGATTAAAAGCAGTAAATAATATTAAATAATGAATAACATACAAACTACAATCTGTTTAACTATTTTGTTGCTCCCTCTATCATCAATATATGGAACACCCTTTTTTCTAATTGAGATCTTATAAGTCTGGTCGTAACACTGTTCTCTTTGAAATAAGATTTTTTAATAGCCAAAGTAGGAAATCCACTACCTAGCAGACTTCTACGGATCGTATCATCTCTTTCCCTTTTCAGATAACTACTAGAACAAATTGCCTTTGCTCTAAAGAAAAGTAAAAAAGCCGAGGAAATTATCCCTATTTAGAAATATTACTTTAATATACAATACTGAGATACTTGTTAATTTTTGCGAAGCATCAGTTTCTACTATGCCTGTAGAATATCTAATTATATTTACATGAATGTAAGATATCAGACCATATTTTATATTTTGAAGTCCATTAAATATCTTTATCGACGTTGTGTAGTCTCGTGTATATCCACTACTTCCAAATTCCACTACTTCCAAATGCCATTACTTCCAAATTCCACTATTTCCAAATTCCACTACTTCCAAATGCCACTACTTCCAAAGAAAATTTCTCACATGAGTCAATTATTCTTTTTATTCTTTTTATTTTGCGAAGCAACTTGTAAAGAGCCTCGGCTCAATTCGTTGTCAATTAATAGTAATAATTATGGTCTCCCAAACACTTAAGAATTCTTCTGGCACACCGTCACCAGCTACTTCAAAATAATCTTTTTCCCCTTTAGAAAATGTCAAGAAGAGTGACATGGATACCCACAAAAAAAATAGAAAAGCTTTCCTATAATCAATGACTATTTATTTGATGGTAGTTGGAGATGTAATACAAACTGTCAATATTAGAAGTGTAGTAATGATCTGTGTTCTGTAACGGCAAAGTCAATAGAATTTCAAATTGTTTCGGTAAAAGAAGTATATCATGAGACAAACTTGAAGCAAATTATCAACATGATTTTCAAAGAAAGATTAAATGATATCATTTTCTCTGATCCTTTTCTGGGCTCTAGAACTCTATACGAAAAGGTTTTGTTAGAGTTTGTCTCAAGAGAAATTAATAATGAAAAGGTAAAACCTTTTATTCCGGAGTATTCTAGTGTGAGTTCTTTTATTTTTAGACAGAAAATAATCTTTTATCCCTCTTCAGCGAACAGTATCTTTTTAAATATCAATGAAGAATGGTTTATCAGACCGGATGGGATTAACTATCTTTTACATCAATTTTTTGGAGAGAACTTTAACACAGTAATGTTAGGAAATGTTGAAGTGTTAAAGAGATTTTCACGTTTTAAAAATCTTCGAATTTTAATGGATGGCACATTTAAATCCTCCTCGTCTAATTTCTATCAACTTTATATCATACACGGCGTTGTTAGCAGTCAGTTTTTCCCTCTTGTATTTAGTTTAATCTCTTCAAAAGAGGAATCTGCTTATAGATATATGCTCACAAAGCTGGTAAATATTTTATAAGTTAATGACATATATTTTCGACCTTCTGAAGTACAAATTGACTTTGAAGTTGCAGCTTTTAATGCTACTATAGAGGTGTTTCCTATGGTGTATATAAAGGGGTGCTTTTTTTATTTTGGACAGTGTTTAATGAGAAAATTGAATAATCTTGGTTTAAAACCTTTGTTCAATGAAAATTATGATTTCAAACTTGCATTTCAATTAATCATTACTCTTGCACTAATCCCTGTGTCACATTGATGAAGGGTGGAGGATTATCAATAGAATAATTCCTAGAGTCAACCCTTTAGTAGTGAGCTTTTGAACTATGTAAACACCACATGGCTTGTGCCTACCAACTCCGTCTTTAGTGGAGATGTATGGTCGCATAGTTCAAATATCAACGATAGAACAAACAATGCATGTGAGGGTTTTTTCATGCTAAATTGAATATAGCATTGAATAAATCTAACCGATCTTTTTTGAAATAGTTGAACAAATAAAAAATCAATGATTTGCTGTGAAACAGAGCCATCGCGCATTCTGGCTGGCGGAAATCCAAAGCCTTAGAAGAAATATGTTGATTCTCATAAAACCATTGTTAATTTGGTACAGAATTTTAACAATGGGATTATAAACTTGTATGAGCTTATGTATGGTTTGAGAAATGCAATAAAACTTGACGTTTAGTTTTTAATTTATACTTTGAAAAAGTATTTAATGTTTTCTACATCCTGATTTTAACTAATACTGTATAAATCTGAATTCTTAAATCTAATTAAATGTTGTAATAGTTGGAACTAGTTCAAGTAAAATTTATTAAGAATGAGTCATTGTTTATACTTCAATGCATCTAGAGATTAATTTAAACAGTAATAAATCATTTTAAGAAACATTTTATATTGTTATCTCTTTTTACAAATAGTTAATTATTTTAACAATGAGAATAATATTCATAACAATGAGAATAATATTTATTCACAGAAGATACATTTTTTAATTAATATCTCCAAAGTTAGAGTCGACCATTCAAACAGGTTAATAACAGTCGAATATTCAACGTATATCAATATTTTTAGTTAATATTTGCTTTATTGTCAGGCTTTAAGGCTAACATGCCTTAGAGTTATGTGTCGTTGTCTAATAATTAAAACTATAATATATTAGTTTACCGAGTTGTAAGAGCTCAAAAATTATTTAAAAGAAAAAACTTTCAAATGAAGATCAAAACAATAAAGAAGTCAATCTTAATTACACGAATTTTATTATTTATTAAGAAATTGGTACAATTTTACATAATTGTCATAGGAAATATTATTTATCAACACAGTCTCCGCAAACTGCGTGGCCATATGATGTATCTAAACATTATGAAATCAAGCATATGAAAACTGATATACTTAATTGACATTTCTGGGATAAAAGAGTAAAAAATCAACAATTAAATAATTAAAAATATTAAATTAATAAAAATCAAAAATCTTAAAAACGAGATAAAAGGGTAAAATCCAAAATTACTTTAAATCAATTATATTGTATTTAATTCTATTTTTATTTATTTTATATGAATTCATTAAAGTAATTCTTTCGGTTTTATTGTTTTTAATTGGGTATTGATGCATTTAATTTAGAAGTAAAATCAGTAAACTTTTTTTTGTTCAACAGCTAATCTGGTCTAAATTAAATTATTCAAAAATTATGAAATTACAGTGTTATCAATGTCGAGCTCATGGCGAATCAAATGTTATAACAATGGGTTTATGCAAGGGCACACACAATCGCAATGCTTTATCAACCTCGCTGACTAGATTTTGAATCTCTTCAAACTGTTCCGATGTCAAGGTACCTGCCTGGGAAATAGATTGTCTTGCATCCGTCAGACTTTTTGATACATTTTTTAATGATAATCGGCTTTTTAAGCTCATTAACGGTGATTCAATGTTACTAGCTTCCAAAGCTGACAGTAATTGTCGTAAACTATTACTGTTAAGATCGCTGTTACGTAGTGTCTCACCACCAACGCCAGCCCTTGCGCGATTGTTAAACAACAGCTTTGCCTTGTCTGAATCATCAAATGTAGCAACGTCTATTATATCGTAAGCTGTCTTTGCAACTATCTGATATGCAGGATCCTCGTTGAGTAGTTTATCACCGTCCAAGCTACTGCAGTTCAATAAATTGTCAGTGCTATATTGATCAGGCTCAATTAGTCTATGGTAAAATTCAGAATATAAAATTAATCAAAATTAATCAGTGTTTAAAATACCTCGTATGTTCATTGTCTACAGTTTGATCTGTAAAACATTGACAGCAACAGAATCTGCTTAGAAATTGCATTCTATAAAATATAAGATATGAAAATATAGTTTTGATATCCCAACAGCATATTAATCAATAATAGTCAACAACAAAGAAGGATTAAGTATATTTAGGTATGTGTTTAAAAATATAAATTATATAAACACACTTGCGTTACAATTGACTTACACCATTAAGATAAATATAAAATAATATTTATATATTATAAATATTATAATATTATTAAAATATAATTTTTATAATATTATATACAATATATAATATATAGAATATATAAGTATGGTAGTATGATGTGTTACATTGTGTTATGGGAACCAATGGTAGTCGGCAGCACTAATCATTAGGGTGAACTATCATCAGTCGCTTCGAATGCCTTATGATATATTTAAAATGCATCTTCGAGAATTTGCTGACGTGGTGGAACGGACCTAGCATATTTAAACTAACATCATGCTTTCCGGATCATCATAATTTTATTCGGCAGAAATTTTAATTGCTCTTATTACTTGCTTTTCCCCAGGATGCCTTTAGAATTGTATGTTGCGAAAAACCAGAGTTCGATTACATGCAGATAATACTACATTATCCCTCCGGAGCTCGATTATACCTTTAGAATTGTATATGTTTCCAAAAACCGGAGTTCGATTACATGCAGAGAAGACTTCCTTATCACTCCTAGATGAGCTTATGGTAGTCAGCAGCACTCACCAGTAGGGTGAACTACCATCAATCTTTTCGGCTGCCTTGCGATATATTTGAAATGCATATTCGAGAATTTGCTTACTTGATAGTATGGGCATAGCCTCTTTAAACTAACCACGTGCTATCCGGATAATCCTAATTTTCTTCGGAAGGAGATTTAATCGCTGTCCTTGCTTGTTTTCTCACATGATCCATAAGGAGATGCATTTTTATAGTTTGGTAGTATGATGTGTTACACTGTGCTCCTGTAGCCAAAAAGCTTCATTTTTATAATCGTAGATGTTGTCAAAAACCGGAGTTCGATTACTAGCAGAGCATACTCTTATCACTCCTAGACGAGCTGGTGCTAGCTGGCAGCACTCATCAGTAAGGTGAACTACCATCAGTCGTTTCGGCTGTCTTGTGATATATTTAAAATACATCTTCGAGAATTCACTCCCTTGATTGCATGGGTATAGCCACTTTAAACTAACCACGTGCTATCCGGATAATCCTAATTTTTTCGACAAGAGATTTAATTGATGTCGTTGCTTGATTATATAAAGTATATAAATTTATATTGTTATTGCTTTATATATAAGTATATATAAATATATTTTTAGTTGTGTAGATATTTTTATTATATATAAATATTATATGTTATTATATATTATATGCTATAAAATCACAAAATACCTACAAAACCATCTCACTTATTATCTTATAGCCAAATCAGCTACCCAAATAAAAACAAAAGTACGATGTACTTTCTTAAATGCCACAAATCGCAACAAGAAAATCAAAATGACTTTCTGGACATGAAATTTATATATTTCAAAACAATATGAATACGATTTTTTATTTACAATATAAATATATATAGCAATATACATTTAATTTCCAATATTTTAATATCTTAAGTTTATTTAATTTATTTAATTATTTATAAATTATTTATTTACATTATTTAATTAATTAATTTAATTAATTTATTTAATTTAAATTATTTATTTTTAGTATTTATTAAATCATTTATTTTCAATTTTTTTAATCAATCCAAATATTGATCGAGGCTTATTTTGAATGATGCTATAATTGAACGATTAAAATATGGTATTAACAATTAAATGTTGTTTTTATAATATAAATATTATTGAAAGCGACATTCAATATTTATCATATATTCAAATAAATTTCACATATATAATTGATAAAATGCAATATTAGACGAGAAACGAACCATTTCTGTCAATCATCTGGTATTTTTAAAATGTGCAGAGAGGACACTAGTACAAAACCTTTTTGCACAAAGCATTTAGTTGCTCTAAATACTTTGTGTCTCGTCAGAGTCATAAAGTCACTCTGTCTCTCGGAGTCTGTTATCAAATTGCATTGAAAAGTATGTAAATTAGTTATTGTTTAATCATTGATTCGCTGTTTGTATTTTTAATTGAGGTCCAACTTCAAACTCATTGTATTCTTCATAAAATTTAACTTTTCTCGCAGCAAGCTATTGATAATTCAAAAAATTTTGTGGGCTAAATCAATTACGGGATTAACAAAACAAATTATCGAAAATTATAAGTCTTTTAATTTTTGTATAAAACAAACAAAATAAAATTTTATAATTGCAAATCTAATGTTTTCTAATAATGTACTAGCCGTATGAATGAATATACAATCCATATTTGTTACAATGAGAAATATAAAGTGGGTGTCAATGACGTAACTAATGCGAATCGAGTGAAGAATCATCTTTGCTCAAAAAGAGTAACAAATCCGACACATGCTATTATTACCACATGTTAAAATTGGTATAGAATAATTATTTTTGTGTAATTTAAGGTAAATTAAAACTTATTGAACCTGGATCAAAGAAAGGAAAACTTTATTTGATATTTTGCTAACCTCTGTTAATATAGATATAATTCTTTGTCAATAAATAAATCATTTTAGATAGTTAATAATGATCCATTATTGATAAAGAATTATTGGAGCTGGATCAAAGAAAAGATAACACTTTTTTCATTGATATTTTGCTAACTTTTGTTAACATCTTCAGAAAATTACCTTTTCAGTAATGTTCAGGAGATGCTAACAGAAGTTAGCGAAATATCAAGAGATAATACTCCTTTTTTCATCCAGCTCCAATAATTCTTTATGAATAATGGATCAGTATCAACTAATTACAATTATTAAATGTATAGTACTTTATATACTTTACTATAAAATTAATATAATATATTGTATATAGTATTAAATCATATAAATCGTAAAGATATATTTTTCATCATGGTACTATAAAATTAAAATCAAGCAAACAATAGTTATTGTAAAATAATAAAATAATAGATACTAAATTTAATACTAATATTTTAATTTTAAATAGTTGATAATGATCCATTATTGAAAAATATTGGATCTGGATCAAAGGAAAGAAGAAATTATTTTTGATTTTCGCTAACTTCTGTTAGCATCTTCAGAAAATTACTTCAGTAATTTTTCTGAAGTTAATATAATTTTATATTAACTTTTCAGTTAATATAAAATCTTATATGTGATTATATATGATTATATATAATATATAATTATATTATAAATAAAATATTATTTCATTTTGTTTTTAACTATTTCGATTGTTAACACAATTCTTATCAAACTGATCATTGTCTTTTAAAACAAAAAGAATGTATAGCACTTTAACATAATTTTAAAAAATCACATTAAATTCTGTTATTATTTTAAAGTAATTTTAATTTCAGCTACACTTGTCGTGTTTAATTTCAAGTTTTATATTAATTTTTGATGGATAACAGTCATTCAAGATGTATTTTCTTGCGTATTGATGAACTATAAAATAAATCAAGAGTTGATTGAAAAATTAAAACATGAAGTTTCGACAGCAACTGTTATCGTCCTCAAATATTTTCAAAGGCTTTGCAATTGATAATAGAGCAGTTTCATAGTGCTGATGCATTGTATTGAAAATAGTCAAGATTGATGTTGCATATTCTTAAATATTAATGAAACTTTAATCAACAATATAATGAAAAATAAAAAATATATTTCGACAGCTGATGCGTCACCTCAAATTTTCACCTCAGATCTTCATACTTTTTGAAATTTATATTTAAATTAAAATCGCTTATTTGCCGTGGTAATAGGAAATTAAGCACACAAAAAAGTAGGCCTCGCAATTTAAAACTATGATATTTGATATCGATATAAATTCTTTAAATCTATGTAAAGCAAACGGAATGACAGAGTAATTAAGAATTTGTATTATGGTCGTTTCATTAAAACTAATAAAAAATATATGTTATTTATAAATAATAAATAAATAATTATTTGTATAAAATACAAAATAATTATATCAAATTATACAATTATTAGTAATTGTATAATTATTAATAAACTTTAATAATTATTAAAATTAATTATTCAATTATTAGTAATTATTATTAATAAACTTTACAATAATTTAAAGTTAATTATTCAATTATTAATAATTATTAATAAACTTTGCAATAATTTGAACAAAAATTTGAATTAAAGTAAATAATAGAATAAAAAATATTATTTATTATTAACTTATTATATTTTATAATAAATTCTTAAAAAAAATATTTACAATTTAATCATACATTAAGTATTCTAATATAAAAAACTAGATTAATTTTTAAATTTATATATTTATTTAAAAGTTAATTTACAAATTTGTATAAATACAAAATTACAAATGTTTAAATGTGGTAATTATTATAGTATATTATAGTATATAAATAGTAAATTTAATCGTTTTGCAATTAAGTGATAAAAATGTTATTTTTGTTATTTTTGCGTAATCAAGTAATACTTTTATCCAAATGTAGGACAATTAATTTCATGTCATATTTTGCATTATATAATCTAATGCAAAATGCCAGTAATTGAAAAAATATATTGATGTAAGAAAAAATAATTTTTTAGTTATTTATTTAAAACGATACTCTTTATTTATTTAAGAAATTCCTTATAATTATGATACTCTTTGTCGACTGAAAAAATAAAAACTTTTTATTAGTAAAATAATCATTGAAATCGTCTTGTTGGTAGTCGGTTGAATTTCATTTTGTTGAAATATTTCCGGACATCTTCGACTAACTAGTATTTTAGCTGGCTACATAATAGCTTCAGCTATCAGGTCGCATTAAGACAAAAGCATGCTTTCCAGACAACTCCACAGAGCGGGACTCATCAGTGGACGTCTCTGTATCATCGTTGTTTCGTCCATCAGCATGCACTATATTGACGATACAAATGGTGGTCCTCCATCAGATTGAAATGAGTCATTGAAATCGTCTTGTTGGTAGTCGGTTGAATTTCATTTTGTTGAGATATTTCCGGACCTCTTCGACTAACTTGTATTTTAGCTGGCTACATAATAGCTTCAGCTATCAGGTCGCATTACGACAGAAAGCATGCTGTCCAGACAACTCCACAGAGCGGGACTCATCAGTGGACGTCTCTGTATCATCGTTGTTTCGTCCCTCAGCATGCACTATATTGACGATACACATGGTGGTCCTCCATCAGATTGAAATGAGTCATTGAAATCGTCTTGTTGGTAGTCGGTTGAATTTCATTTTGTTGAGATATTTCCGGACCTCTTCGACTAACTTGTATTTTAGCTGGCTACATAATAGCTTCAGCTATCAGGTCGCATTACGACAGAAAGCATGCTGTCCAGACAACTCCACAGAGCGGGACTCATCAGTGGACGTCTCTGTATCATCGTTGTTTCGTCCCTCAGCATGCACTATATTGACGATACACATGGTGGTCCTCCATCAGATTGAAATGAGTCATTGAAATCGTCTTGTTGGTAGTCGGTTGAATTTCATTTTGTTGAGATATTTCCGGACCTCTTCGACTAACTTGTATTTTAGCTGGCTACATAATAGCTTCAGCTATCAGGTCGCATTACGACAGAAAGCATGCTGTCGAGATAACTCCACAGAGCGGGACTCATCAGTGGACGTCTCTGTATCATCGTTGTTTCGTCCCTCAGCATGCACTATATTGACGATACACATAGTGGTCCTCCATCAGATTGAAATGAGTCATTGAAATCGTCTTGTTGGTAGTCGGTTGAATTTCATTTTGTTGAGATATTTCCGGACCTCTTCGACTAACTTGTATTTTAGCTGGCTACATAATAGCTTCAGCTATCAGGTCGCATTACGACAGAAAGCATGCTGTCCAGACAACTCCACAGAGCGGGACTCATCAGTGGACGTCTCTGTATCATCGTTGTTTCGTCCCTCAGCATGCACTATATTGACGATACACATGGTGGTCCTCCATCAGATTGAAATGAGTCATTGAAATCGTCTTGTTGGTAGTCGGTTGAATTTCATTTTGTTGAGATATTTCCGGACCTCTTCGACTAACTTGTATTTTAGCTGGCTACATAATAGCTTCAGCTATCAGGTCGCATTACGACAGAAAGCATGCTGTCCAGACAACTCCACAGAGCGGGACTCATCAGTGGACGTCTCTGTATCATCGTTGTTTCGTCCCTCAGCATGCACTATATTGACGATACACATGGTGGTCCTCCATCAGATTGAAATGAGTCATTGAAATCGTCTTGTTGGTAGTCGGTTGAATTTCATTTTGTTGAGATATTTCCGGACCTCTTCGACTAACTTGTATTTTAGCTGGCTACATAATAGCTTCAGCTATCAGGTCGCATTACGACAGAAAGCATGCTGTCCAGACAACTCCACAGAGCGGGACTCATCAGTGGACGTCTCTGTATCATCGTTGTTTCGTCCCTCAGCATGCACTATATTGACGATACACATGGTGGTCCTCCATCAGATTGAAATGAGTCATTGAAATCGTCTTGTTGGTAGTCGGTTGAATTTCATTTTGTTGAGATATTTCCGGACCTCTTCGACTAACTTGTATTTTAGCTGGCTACATAATAGCTTCAGCTATCAGGTCGCATTACGACAGAAAGCATGCTGTCGAGATAACTCCACAGAGCGGGACTCATCAGTGGACGTCTCTGTATCATCGTTGTTTCGTCCCTCAGCATGCACTATATTGACGATACACATAGTGGTCCTCCATCAGATTGAAATGAGTCATTGAAATCGTCTTGTTGGTAGTCGGTTGAATTTCATTTTGTTGAGATATTTCCGGACCTCTTCGACTAACTTGTATTTTAGCTGGCTACATAATAGCTTCAGCTATCAGGTCGCATTACGACAGAAAGCATGCTGTCCAGACAACTCCACAGAGCGGGACTCATCAGTGGACGTCTCTGTATCATCGTTGTTTCGTCCATCAGCATGCACTATATTGACGATACACATGGTGGTCCTCCATCAGATTGAAATGAGTCATTGAAATCGACTTGTTGGTAGTCGGTTGAATTTTTATTTTGTTGAGATATTTCCGGACCTCTTCGACTAACTTGTATTTTAGCTGGCTACATAATAGCTTCAGCTATCAGGTCGCATTACGACAGAAAGCATGCTGTCGAGATAACTCCACAGAGCGGGACTCATCAGTGGACGTCTCTGTATCATCGTTGTTTCGTCCCTCAGCATGCACTATATTGACGATACACAAAGTGGTCCTCCATCAGATTGAAATGAGTCATTGAACTTGTTGGTAGTCGGTTGAATTTTTATTTTGTTGAGATATTTCCGGACCTCTTCGACTAACTTGTATTTTAGCTGGCTACATAATAGCTTCAGCTATCAGGTCGCATTACGACAGAAAGCATGCTGTCCAGACAACTCCACAGAGCGGGACTCATCAGTGGACGTCTCTGTATCATCGTTGTTTCGTCCCTCAGCATGCACTATATTGACGATACACATGGTGGTCCTCCATCAGATTGAAATGAGTCATTGAAATCGTCTTGTTGGTAGTCGGTTGAATTTCATTTTGTTGAGATATTTCCGGACCTCTTCGACTAACTTGTATTTTAGCTGGCTACATAATAGCTTCAGCTATCAGGTCGCATTACGACAGAAAGCATGCTGTCCAGACAACTCCACAGAGCGGGACTCATCAGTGGACGTCTCTGTATCATCGTTGTTTCGTCCCTCAGCATGCACTATATTGACGATACACATGGTGGTCCTCCATCAGATTGAAATGAGTCATTAAAATCGTCTTGTTGGTATTCGGTTGAATTTCATTTTGTTGAGATATTTCCGGACCTCTTCGACTAACTTGTATTTTAGCTGGCTACATAATAGCTTCAGCTATCAGGTCGCATTACGACAGAAAGCATGCTGTCCAGACAACTCCACAGAGCGGGACTCATCAGTGGACGTCTCTGTATCATCGTTGTTTCGTCCCTCATCACTACTTATATGATAGCATCTTAAATGTTGTTCTTCACCTATTTCAGTGTACCTATCACTTCACTGTTTAGCGATCTATCAGTAATTAATTGTGCTATCCAATAGAGTACCTTCCAATAGAGTTCATTTTATATATCATGAAATTTGACTTATCAGATTACCATATTAACCAAATGTTTTCATATTTGGATTGATAAAAGCTTAATATCCAAAAGTCAAAATAAAGTTTACTTGCTCTTCTCCTGGTCTTCATTACTCTTTATAATAATTGGCTGTATCAGAAATGCCTAATCCCAGGAAACGGTATCAAAATACATCAAATAAATATATATAATATATATAAATAAATATAAAAATAATTATATCTTATTATAAATAAGTATTATAAATAATACTTATTTATAATAAGTATTATAAATAAGTATTTATTTATAATAAATATATAAATATTTATAAGTATTATAAATATTTATTATTTTTATCTTATTATACTTATTATATATAAATACAAATATATCTTACGAATGTAAAGGAAACTTACACAAAATGAAAGATAAAATATTTTTTTAT